>JARFJB010000334.1:280000-282500 GCA_036346205.1 Vesta saturnalis
GACACACAGCACAAACACAACCACAGACACAGTACATACATGACACACAGACACAGACAACAACAACACAAGACACACAGACACACAGACACACAGACACACAGACACACAGACAATACAAGACATACAACACACATGACACAAGAACACACAAGTTACAAACAACATACAAACAACAACAGACACAACTAGATCTTACATTCTCAAGGATCTAGAACAAGACATACTGACACTACCAACTAGAATCCAACAAGAACTGACACAAGACACACAGACAAAGTCACATGACACACAGAACCACAACACAGACAATCAGACTAACAACAGACACAAGAAATCAAGCACAGACCAACAAAAACAATGCACATCAAACCACACAAGATCAAACTAGACACACAGACACACAGAACACAGACAAATCAAAGACAAAATCAGACCACTAGACAACAACACGACATAGACACAATACAACACTACAATAGACATAAAATGACAATACACAACAGTACACAACACAGTACAACAGCCAACACAAACATAAAATAAAAACTAGTACAAACACAAAAACAAAACACAAAGACACAAAATAAAACAAGGTTAACAAGACAATCCAAAATAACATGTAACATGACATTTAACAGTAGTTTACAATGTACATTAACGACACTAAAGAACAAAAAACTTACAGAATATACTAAAATTTTATGTATAAATAAGGCACCAACAGTATAAGTCATTTGACTTTGTTGGACCTTCAACTAATATATTATGAAATAAATAATAAATTCAAATTCAAAATTATTATTTTATTATTATTATTATTATTATTATTTTTTAATATACAGCATCGGCTACTAACACATAGCTATTTTAACACATGACGTTAAACAAAAACTGTAATTCTACAAACTATAATTCCTTAACACATCAATTTTCTTAGAAATTGTATTACAGTCTGAACTTTTGATGCTATCTTCGAAAATTTCAAGGTATTTTCCAAGATTTAGTTCTTTTCTAGATTTCATATAATGGACACTATTAGTACATGCCGTATTATTTGTACATCACAAAGTCACATTTCCACACTTACGAAGACCTAATAAATGTACGTGGTTAGCCTGTGCTATCTAGCACTCGTCAGAACTACCACTGACTTCTAACCGATGATTACTGTTTCACAGACACACGTGTGTTTTATCTGTCTTAATGCTGTTCTTGAGCTATCCATTCTTTTGCCATACCTGATTAACTATAGGTTTTATAGATTTCTTAAAGTCACTAGATTGGACAGGTATGTTGTCATGTATTTCCTGGGATGTTATACAGCGCAAATCAGCACTCATTTCCAGGTATACCTTATGTCCTGGTATCCACATAATAGTGACATGTCGAATGACAGTAATGCCTTGACCATGTTAAGAAGGTCAACAGATGGTTCGCTATTCTTTAAATTATTGCACTAATGAATCAGAGCAAAAAGACATGGCGTATGTGATTATGATTTGATAAGAGGATTGCCACATACCATAAATTCGGCAGTGTAATACTTGATGCTCATTAAGTTTCCAGTAATGGCTCTTATTATCTGTGTATAGCACTACCTACACCGTGATTAGTTTAGATCCATCCGTATACAATGGCATCATATCTGAATGTATCCAACATAGCGTAAAATTCGTTCTTGTACACTTCATTTGAGGTTTCTTGTTTGGTGTATTTTACAAGGTCTGTTAAACGTTATATTTGGTACAGGGGATACTCAGTACTTTCCGACGAAAAGGTAGGTATGGTAATATTTAACTCGTGCGCTTCTCTATCACGAATAATACAAGGTCTCGTTATTATTATTATTATTATTATTATTATTATTATTAATTATTATTATTATTATTATTATTAAACTATTATTATAACCATTTCCAATTGTAACAATTGTACATTTAATTTTAAATAATAAATAATACTATACCCAACAAACACAGACACACAGACACAAGACACAAGACACAAGACACAAGACACAGACACACAGACACACAGACACACAGACACAGACACAACACAAGACAAACCACAGACACACAGACACACAACACACAGACACAAGACACACAGACACACAGACACAAACACAGACACACAGACACACAGACACACAGACACACAACAAGACACACAGACACAGACACACAAGACACACAGACACAAGACACACAGACACACAGACACACAGACACACAGACACAACAAGACACACAGACACACAGACACAAGACACACAGACACAAGACACAAGACACAAAGACACAAGACACACAGACACAAGACACAGACACAACACACAGACACACAGACACAAACAGACACACAGACACACAGACACACAGCAACACACAGACACAGACACACAGACACACAGACACACACGACACAAGACACACAGACACACAGACACACAGACACACAGACACACAGACACACACAGACACACAGACACAGA
>JARFJB010000334.1:287500-390000 GCA_036346205.1 Vesta saturnalis
TTAACGCCATTTTCAAACAATGTTTTGTTATGAACGAATAAGTTCTAAGGTAAATACGCAATTAAAATTATTATTAATTTTATTAAATACACAAATAAAAGTTTACCTCGAGTAGGATTTGAACCTACGACCTGTACTTTGCTAGAACACCGCGCTAACCTAACTGCGCCATCAAGGCTCAAGCCCCAATCGATGCAAATTTTGTCTTTATGTATGTAGAACTGATGTACATTCTAAATGTAATAAGATTACAATCAAATTACTTATATTAATGGAATGTGAGCCTGCAATATCGCAAGGATTCACAATACCAAAGAAACTTAACTAATATTAAATTATTATAAGTTTTTGTTATGAACGAACAAGTTCAAAGGTAAATATGTAATTAAAATTATTATTAATTTTATTAATAGATAATAAAGTTTTGTAGGATTTGAACTTACTATCTGTACTTTCCTAGATTACTCTAGCAAGTACAGGTCGTAGGTTCAAATCCTACTCGAGGTAAACTTTTATTTATATATCTAGTAAAATTCATAATAATGTTCATTAAAATGTGAGAAACTATTGTAGTCTTTTGACAGATAACATAATTGTTTTAGACTCATCAAAGCCTACTACCAGAAATTTACAATAGTCGAATTCATTATTTAGCTGTAGTTAATTTATAAGTGTTTTAATAGGATTTTTCACATTTTTTTTAATATTTTCACTTGAAATAAATGTACTGCTAGGTGTTTACTTAAATTTAAACTTAATAAAAGAGTTATTTAGTAGGTAAGATTGGAGACTTTTGAATACACCACATTTCCAAGGTTATCACAATCTCAAGGTCCCACCGCCCAAGGTTACGCAATAAGCAGGTCATGTTTACATAGAGCTTTCCAAAGGTCGCACTTTTCTAAGAATACCACATTGTAAGGTGTAAAATTACGAAGGCCACTTACACTCAACACATTCACAAGGGTATTTGGGCACATACTTACTCAGATAGACATCTCACTTTTTCAAGGCTTGCTCTTGTAATTTTTTACACTTTTCTGATACCACATTTAGAACCAGATTAAAAAGATAATGATATGCAAATATATTTGCGAATGGCACCATGGTTTTCAGCTGTAATGATATAAAAGATTATAAATATAAATAAAGTAGTATTTAGAAAATACATGCCGTGAACGTGAGACGGCCCCATGGATGATGCGATGTGCGTAGAATAGCCAGTACCACCCGTCAATAATTAGAAACGTAGAATTGCGTTGAGTGGTACTGTCTCCCGACGCCATCGCACACATGACGTTATATAGGTGGAAGAATAGTGCGACCAATGGTCATAGGGATATTTGTAGCCCAAAACAGTCATCGTCAAGGTCCTCGTAATCATTGTCTTGCACTTCTCCAGCGTTTTCGTTATTTCCGTGACCCTGACCTGCGGAGCGACGTCTGAGCACTGCCATTGTTATTATTCTCGTCCTGTATACTGTTATGTGACTGTTCCTGTGCACTTAGTTGTTGTACTACGACTGATAGTTTGTATGCGCTACGTTCCAGTTGTTGTATGTTGTTAGTGAGAATGTTCATAAACTTCTCCTCATCGCTACTCTTTCAACGATTATTTCGTTAGAAAAGTCAGTATGTGTTTCGAAGTAGTCGCTGTTGTAACGCGTCATTGTCATAGTCGTCAAAATCATAGCTGTAGGCAGGGTCCATGTCTATGTCGGAGTCGTAGTTACCAGTGTTGTGGTAATCGTTCCCAGCACAGGAAGAACACACCCTCAACACTGTGTGATATGCTGACGAAGTCATTACTATCATCGTTATGTTCGTCTATGCCAATAGGTAGTGGTGTGTCCTCGTCACTGATAGTAACTGCTCACGTTCCTTGAAACTAACAAACCCTTAGTGACCACCAATATGGGTTTAGGCAAAGTCGTTCATCAGGCGATCTTCTTTCATATGTGACCCAAGTTTGGAACAATACAGTAGAGCAGTCCAGTGAACAGTTGTAGTCGTTTGGCATAAGTGTTTACTTGCCAAACTCACCTCGTTTGGGTTAAATGATACGCTCATCAACTGGGTTTCTAGTTTCCTTGATGAAAGACGAATACGTGTCGTAGTTGATGGCTTTTTTCAAAAGAAGTTAGTATTAACGCGGGCGTACCACAGGATCCGTTATAGCGCCTACACTGTTTCTACTGTACATAAATGACCTTATTTCTTCAACAAATAACCCCATCCATTGCTTTGTGACGATAGCACTCTTCACTGTAGTTCATCTCAGTCTACTCATAGTGATAACCCACCTTCTATGTCAAATTCAATCAACAAAGACATTCAACGTATTCTCGAATGAAGCAATAATCTAGTTAAATTTAATGCTAAAAAACAGTGTTGTTATGTCCGCCAAAAAGATCGATCATTTCCTGTGTTAAGTATGTATGACTCAGTTCTTAAGTTTTCAGACTCTATTACTCTGTTGGGTATGACTGTATCTTCAAATCTCTCATGGGTTGACCATATTCTATCAGCTACTAAAACAGCTACTGTAAAATAGGCTTTTTGTACAGATCTAAGCAGTACTTTACCTCTCGACAACTCCTTCTGCTGCCCAAATTCGGCCTCATCTGAATATAATTTCACCTCTGGTTAGTGCTCCCAATACGCTCTGATATCATTGATCGTATTCAAAAGAGCAATTGCTTATAAATGACCGTCCTTAACTTCTCACATACAGTCCCTTGAGCATAGAAGATGATTTCAGTTCTTTCTTTGTATTATCGTTATTATAACGGCTATTGTGCTGTTGAATTATATTATTTGATACCATCTCAGGCTATCTTTCGAGAAACACTGGTTCGCTCATTCACATCATCAGTATGCAGTACAAATCTCCACTTGTACCAAACGGGCGCAATCCACATTTTTTACACGGCTTCTAAACTCTGGAATGATCTCCAGTTCTGTTTTCCTCTCACTTATGATATGAGAAAATTTAAGGTAGCTGTTCATAGGCATCTATTGGAATTCATTATCCTCTATCCATCCTCCTAAGTGTTCCTGAGTGTTTTACCTCGATAGGCCTAATTTAGCCTGTTCAGGTCCACAATCATGAAAAAAATGGTTTCGGCATTGGTCAGTCAAGTACTGTATCCGCATCAAGATTGTAATCTTGTAGAGAGTCCAGGACTACGGTCGTCAGTTCATAAATTTCGTCGTCGCTGGATTGCGCGTCCACGATAATAGGAGAGGATGCAGAGGGCGTACAGAACCTCAACGGAAGAGGTGAGGAATACTTAGGTGTGGTGTTGAAGGAGGTTAACGTGAATTGATAGGAAACCTGAGGAGTAGGAGTTGGACATCAGAGGAGTTGAGGACGCTAGCGATAAAGTTGAATGAACACAGAGTTCCCAAGCGACGGAGAACGGGGGTACCATAAACCTGAAAAAAGAAATAAAACGTTAGAAATATACCAACCATGAAAAAAAATATCGTTATTATTGTACAAAATAAAAGTAGCAAAAGTGTTGAAACTGTGCACTGCACTGATTATTCGATTGATGTTCCTCGATATGCTTATCAAGACAACTTAGAAGCAATAGGCACAAATCAAATGTGTAGTTACTCGTTGGTACTGGAGTGAAGTGATTCGCAATGCTTTTAAACAACGCATTGTTTCGTATAGACTATAACCATGCAATACCCACACGGATGTGCAGACGTTTATGGATGACGTTAAAGTGAATGTTTTGAAACTAATACAAATTCAGTTGCAGAAACACTTATGCGTTGTTTGGGTTGTACTTTCTGAACAGTAGAGAAAGTACCGAATTAAAGTCCTTCAACGAAATATGATATATTGAGTGTCGGGATGGTGTTGGAAGAGTATTTTCAAAGAGTAGTGAAAATCTTGGATGCTAAGCAATCAGAATTTCAGCATAAAGATTCTGGTAAGTGCGAGTTATGAGTAGTAGGTTGTACATTATTAATATATGTTGTTTCGTTGGGTGGTCGCTGGTGAATTTCGAATATAGAGGTAAACATGTTGAAAATTTCTCCCACTACGGGTTCATCCTATATGAATGTCCTGCTGAAATTTGGCATAAACATGCCATAGTGAATGTGAAGAATATTGATAATTGCTGCTTTGTGGCTATTGTATCAGCATTAGTGACACCGACGGGGTTACCACAACGGACTACCTCTTACCCTGAGTTTTCCTGTTAGCTGACTAACATCTCAACGTTTGAGTCCAATAATATCTCTATCAATGTTTATGGACTGGAGGATACGTGTCGTAATGGTCATCGTATTCCTGAGGTAGTGCTCTCTACTATACAAGAGCTATTCATATTAATTTGTTGCTATTAGTTAGTAATCAAACGGATAATCAGAATTATGTATGGATAAAAATTTTTCGTTTACTTAGCAACCAAATAAGTCGATGTAATGGGCAAAATATTTTTGTGATTCGTATATTGATTACTTTAGAACGCAGGAGCAATTAACTCGACACGTGTCTCATGACTGTAATTTCGTATACACTAAATTACCTGCGTGATGCAAAGAAAAGACAGAACCTGGGAGTTCTATGCGGAAAATATACTTGCGTTTCAAAACTATCAAAACAGATGTTTCACCGTTCGTAATATATGCAGATTTTGAAGCGCTATTAGTACCGGTAAATAAACTGAACCGATCCCGAACAACCGTTCACGATAAAAACGTGTAAACATGAACCATACTCATTCAGTTATTATATTAAGTGCGGTGTAAACGATTCTTGGTCCAAATTAGAACTATAGGGGGTTAATGCAGAGGTATTTATAACACGACTCGAAAGTGATGGAAACGGATAAATAATGATCATTTGAAAACTGTTGTTCCAATGTTACCACTAACTGATGAACAACTGGTGATACATGAGCAAAGTCGTAATTGTTATGTATGCGACAAGATTTTTACGGATGATCTTACAAATTCCAAAGTACGAGTTCACTGCTATGTCACTGGCAAATATCGTGGTGCGGCACATTCAAATTACAATTTAAACTATCAATTACCTACATTTATCCCAGTTTTTTCCATAATCTCAGTGGTTATGGTGTCCACCTGCTCATCAAACAGTTAGCGAGTGAAACTGAAGAAATTACCGTACTCCCTGTTAATGGTGAGAAATATATAACGTTCGGTAAGCATATTTATGTAGACGAATTCATTAATGGTCGCGGCTATAGGGAAAAGGAGTACATAAATTTGCGATTCGTCGATAGTTGTAGGTTCATGGCGGCATCCTTAAATACTCTATCTCATGATTTATCAGATGAGGAAATATTTGGTGATGATAATGACTTTAACTTAGTTAGAAAGAAAGGTAATTTCTCCTACGCGTACGTGGACAATTTTAATAAATTAGACGATGTCACTGTACCTTCCTATTGCAAATTCTAAGATAAAATGCGTGATGAAAATATATCCGATGAAGAATACTTCGCGTCCTACAGGTGTGGATCACTTTAAGTGTAATACACTCAGGGATTATGCTGACATATTTTAAAATCAGACGTGTTGCTGTTGTGACGTGTTGAAAACTTTAGGCGGTTATGATAGACATGTATGGATTAGAACCAGCGAGTATGTTACATACCTGGATTGGGGGATACCATGTTGAAATGTACTAAAGTAGAGTTAGAATTATTGACTGATATTGATATGTACCACTTTTTTAAGAAAGGTATTCTGGTAGAGTGAGTACTTGTGTTAAGCGAAGAAGATTGCTAACAACGAGTTTGTCAAATTATGATCCTAATCGTCCAAAAGTCTTTTACAGTATTTAGATGCCACGAATTTATACGGATGGAGTATGCGGTAACACCTACTCATAATGGGTTTATGTGGTTAACTGAAGAGGAAATTCAAAACTTTGATGTACTAAAGATTAATGATGATGCTGATATTGGGTATGTGCTAGAGGTAGATATACACTATTGCACCACCTGCATGATGAACGTAATCATTATCCGTTTAGTCCTGTAATTATTGTTACTCATATTCATAGAGTCTTACGGTTTCGTCAAAGTCCTTGGATAGTACCATACATAGACCCTAATATAACTCTTCGAAATCAAACCAAGAAAAATTCGAAAAGGATTTCTTTAAATGCATGAACAATGGTGTATTTGGTAAAACAATGGAAAATGTCGACAAAAGAAAAGTAATTAAGTTATTAACACACTGGGAAAATAACGGACGTCGTTTGAGTCTAGCACGGTACGTCGCAAAACCCCAATTTAAGAATTTTATTCAATTTACTGATAAATTATTTGCAGTGGAATTGTCCAAACAGGTCGTTACTTAGACAAACCCGTATATGTTGGATTTAGTATTTAGATCTTTCCAAAATTATAATGTATCGATTTTTACGATTTATTACGAGTCATTACGGTAATAATGTAACGTTGCTCTATACAGACACAGATTCTTTGAATTGTCGAGATAACAACTGATGATGTATGCCCATATGCGGAATAATGTTGATGAATATGACACATCCAACTATCAAAACGGTCTGCATGGTATTACAACGAATACATCCGTCGTCGGAAGAATGAAAGTGAGTATGCAGGAAAGCTATTCAATATTTTTATGGAGCAGGATCAAAATCTTATTGTCTAAAGCTTGCTGAGATCAAGTGGTTAAGAAAGCGAAAGTTGTTAAGAAAATCGTTATTCAAAAAGTGTTGACGGGGGTAGACTATAAATCTATTGCGAAGGCGTGATAAAACAGTAATGTGTAAAATGTTCGTTTTAGATCAATGTTAAACAAAATCGCCTTTACGTCCCAGGATGACAAAACGGTATCGATTGCGTGGTACGTGTACAAAATTGGCGTGGGGCATTGGCGAATTCCGGAATTGGAAAACGTCGATACTTTGGTCTACTAGAGGTTGCTAGGCAAATGAATTTGTATAATCCAGTAGTAGCTAATAGTTTGGATACTGATGCTTGTTAGTTTAGGAGTGTATATATTATCTCCATAATGAAGATATGAACATGTATAATCATATATGTTAATATGTATAATATCGATACACCATTCCAGGTCGGCTACTTAATGGTAGTAACTTTTTAGTGTGTATGTATGTGTGTATATATATACAGATTGTACTCATATTTGTGATACATAAAAGAAATAAACAAAAATATATATTTACAATTTATATTAAAAAAGTATGAAGCTGTAATATAATACATAAGTATCGTACAGATGGTATACGTTAGACAGAGCGCAGAGACATAATAATTTCCTTAACTTCTATAACGAGTTGTGCAACAAATTTTCTGATGCAATGTGATCTCTCTACCCTAAACGTAGAGATGCCTGTAGGTTGACCCAAGCGACTGAGAATTCTGCGAAATTGGTGTGGTGGTGTGTCCTCTTCCCATTTTATACAGTGTTGATTATGAATTAACCAAGTAGCTTGACGGCGACTCTTCGTATCTAACGTATGCAATGGATACGGTGATTTAAGACGTAGTGGTCCACTTGGTTCCATTAAAAATTGAGTTCTTTAGGTATAAAAACTTTTTAAAGTTTAAACCTTGTAGGTCGACTATGACATCACATTACAGCTATCTTACTGTTTGATTAACGCGTTATACGTAACTAAGCGATCGTGGGTATAATATAGTATTCTGCCGTATTCGCGGGTATATTGACTGCTGTTTCGAATTCTACACGAAGTACTACTGCTTTAGAGTAATGTCTCTTTTGATTCAAACAGTCTACCACTATCAATGGTGCGACTGTCGTAAATTGATTAGGTGTGAGTAATGGTTGACCATCTCTTTGATAATAGGACATTTTATACAATGTGGCAACGCAATTATTATCGTAATTTACGTTTAAATTGTCATACGGATAAAGATCCGTGTTAAGGAATACCCTAATATTCTTTAGTGCACATTTATTTAATCTGCTCATACATTGAGAAACATTATTTTCTCGCCCGTTTGAAATCCGATAATAATGTATCTAGGTGTTTCTATACTAGTTTTGATTGACCATGTATGTTCATCTGTTGTGGAACTGCTGGATATATGTGTTTCCCAACTTCTAAATGCTACTGGAGTATTAACATTTTATCAATGTACTTCGTTAACGCCAATTCCTCCGCTAATGCTGTAATGATGTGGGAAACTTTCCAATATATTTTATCTATGTTAACTTTAGTGCTTCACCTGCAACAGTTGAAATTACCGCATCGGTATCAATGTTACTGCGAATTAAAACCAATTCTTGTCTGATGTTCAAAATCACTTTATTGTAGTCTTCCGCAAAGCCAAGTAGCATTCGCAAAGGGACACAAACATTAAAATACCCTAACGCACGCACGCACGCAAGCACGCGAACACGCAACCCACACACACACCACATTCACACGCAAGCACGCACGCATGCAGCGCACTACTCACCACGCACGCACGCACACGCGCGCACGCACGCACGCACACAATGAAATTTTGCACCGCACAAATGCTGCTCGACGTAATTATAATCCGAATGACCAAATCCAAGGAACCAATGGTAGGAAATACATTGAGATCATTAAACAATAACAAAGAGTGAGTTTGTACCTTGTGATTTTAGTGTTGTCTAGGGGTTGTTTAAACAAATCAACTACAACGGCTTCCATAACTAATTTAATTGCAGTTAGCATATTAAAAAGTTGTACTATTATACAAATTAAGTGCTTACTTATTTTAAGATTACAACTGTATGTTGAGATTGATACAAATTACGCTTGTAGTATTCGTCATTTGCGCGAATCGGCAACTTGCTGTGATCTACATCACCCGTCGTCTCGCTATCAACTGACTAAAAACGGTTGGGGTTACACACTTAATGCTCATGTAGCGCGGTTATCTTGGAATTGCTGGCTCCAGATTAAGTAAAATGCGACGTGCTTGCAGTTTTGAGTCATACATTGGAATGATCCGAATAAATTAGTGGATTGGTTGCAGGAGTTATTGGGATCAATGCGAAATACTAGCAATCACAACGAAATTATATATATATATATATATATATATATATATCATCAAAGTGATGCCACGAAACAAGGTGATGTATATTACGGAACTTATTTTACCTTACAAAGTTATTGCAAAAATAGACAGTAGATATTCCATTGGGTACAGATGGCAAATATTTGATTCCTTATACAGAGTGTACAATAGCGCATTGTATATGGTCACCTCAAGTTTTTCATCTTCAAGTGGACGATCTACTATACAACATCCATGTTTCTAATTAGTCAAACTATACGTAAGGAAGCTGTGATTCAACCCATAATACCAGACGGTGTCAAATTTACGCAAGAACAATCATCCATCATAGAGATTCCACTAAAATCGAAAGCGATAAATGAGTAAATCTGATAATGTTGTCGAACTGCACAAACCAGCAAAGAGAAATTTTCGCGGAGTTGTGTAGTACTAAAAGGTTTAATGATTTCTTTTTAGATGATTTAGTGGAAATGATACCTTACGGTCGGGTAAATAAAGGATTTCGATACATTTTAGTGATAATAAATGCTTTTCTAAATATGTCTGGGCTTTCCCATCAAACGCAATAATGGTAAACTAGTCACAGAAGTAATGAATAAACTATTGTCTGGTTTGCAAAGGACGCCTACATATACAAACTGACATGGGAACGAGTTTTATAATGCTGAATTTAAAAAGTTATGAAAAATTTAATATTAATCACCAACTTGAAGAATAGTATAGTTGAACATGTAAATCGCACTCTTAAAGCAATAATGTGGAAAACATTCAGTATGCAAGGTTCCTATAAGTGGTTATCAATATTACCTCAAATTGTTGTGGATTATAATTCAAGAAAGCATAGAACCACCGGATACAAACCTATAGAAGTAACGGAAATAATGCTGCCTCTATTTTGAAATATTTAAAATGTCATAAAGTTCTTGACCGTAAGATACCTAAATTTAAGTGGGGATTATGTACGTATTAGCAAATATAGAAGCATATTCTCTAAGGGTTACACACCTAATTGGAGTTACAAAGTCTTTCGAATATCTGCAGTGAAACGTTCAGTCCAATCACCTACACATTACGTGATAGTCGAGATGAAGAGATACAGGACGTTTCTATGAGCCAGAACTTCAAAGTGTTAAACATCGAGACATTCACCTAGTTGAACGTGTAATACGACGTCGAGGAAATATGCTCTCGTTAAATGGTTAGGGTTTGATACTTCTCAATTAATGGATTTCTACAAAGACGTTGTATAATACACTCTGTACGATTCCTTTTATATATTGTAATATTATGATGTAATAAATAACTCTTTTTTATTTATTATTAATACATACATACTATACACTACTAAAGCGTTTCATAAATAAGTAATCACGATGTTGCTTTTCCAGGACAGTTGAAAGTATTTGACTACACTCTTCTATTCTTTTCCTAAAGCGTGCAGAGTCTCTTGCTAACTGTTCCCATTCTCCTTTTCGCTCCCATTTTACTACATCGTGAACTACCTTTTGAGCTCATTAATGCAGGCCCCTTCACTTGTCGTGTGTCATCCGTTGAAATATAATTCGGTAAATGGCATTCTATTTCATGTATAAGTTGTTCTATGGTATTCTATTAACCGCTTAATACAACAAATCCACTCTGCACCATCGTCATGCGATAGAAAATATTTCACACAGACGTATTCCACTACCATACTATAAACTAGATTATCTAAATAGTCATCACTAAACGTACCCGCCCATACACTTTTTCATGTTCAGCATCAAATTCTAGTGATTGAATTGGCATATTACTTGCACTGCAATAACACAATCCTCAGCCTTAGGCCACGACTCTGCACTATAACACATCCACTATTGACTAAACTTTATTATTATCCCTATTCTCGCTTTGGTCGTTACCCCACTCATTACTTAACGGCTTTCGCAACTTCTACGTCAATATCAATTTTCTCCTTGGCAAATTCTACAATTTCCATAACACATGCTACATTGAGATCAAATATATCTTGTAATGGAGCTATTAACCTGTGCATGTCAACATCAGGCATTTCCGCTGCCGCATGTATTATTTTATTAAAATGCAGGAAATTCCATAGTAGGTACTAAATCCAATCGGTAACTGATTATCTTAAGAAACCTCCATAATTGTTCTATAGACTCTCATCCTAAATAGATTTCTGATTCTCACAATCAGTGATGCGTATAATTTTCGTCTTGTTAATAGTTTCATACGATATCGTTTTCGAACCCATCTTAGTAGTAGCCATGTCCCTTTCAGGTGGTAGAAATAATTTGTAATTATTCCTTGATTGTCCATAAGAATGTCCATTCCTGCTTATCAAACACCACTCCATTACTCTTACACCACCAAGTTTCACGACTGGTTCAAAATTGAATTGAGGTAACAGACCGATACTAACATACTTCGATTTACTTTTATTTAAAAATACTGCACATTGTTAATTAAAATATCACGAGATCCACTTGAATTCATAACACTGCAATCTACGCCTTTTCTACCGCTTGACGTAATATGTTCTCCATTACATACAATACTGGTTTCACATGTGCTCCCTTTGCATTTATATCCTAATTTCCCCACTATTTCTACGTCAAGGTTACCTGCTTCACCTTGACCGCCACACTGCACGTTACTTCAACAATCTTACCGTTTCAAAGCCTTTTCACGACGTTTTGCAAGGTTTGCGAGATCTCACCAATCACTTCAAGGATGTCTCTTCACCTTTCCGCCCCCACATTTTCAAGGTCTCCCATTATCCAGGTTTACTCCATTACAATGTCCTCCATTCTCACGTTTATCACTATTCCAAGGTTATCCAAGGTTCACACGCTCAAGGTCGTCACAACCACAAGGTTCCCACACTTACAATGTCCTCCACCTCTCACGTTTACCACTTTTCAAGGTTACACAATGCCGTTATCAATCATGTCATTCTTCAAGGTTACTATACATATGTTTTCACAAGGTCTTTCCTTTCTTTAAAAGTAGGGATAATTACACATATAGTATCGTGTTATTTCCACCAGTATCAGTATGTCTGCTAGCCCAGTACAGAACAATTGGGATGATAGGGAGCGCTCCCAACCATTATCACTTTTTAATCTAATTATGCGGCGAGCATGTGAACTAATTCCCAACTGGGTGCAATTTGAAAAAAGGCTACTGCTTTCTACGACATTAGAAGCATTAAAGAATACATATGAAGTGTGCAATGGAATACTGAATGGTTTGCAAACCTAGATAAAAGAATTCTGCTTCCCCATCATGCCTTCATGGGTAATTTGGGATATTATTCACACACATTTGCTCTTCATACTCGTTATTATCTTGCTGGCCATATGTATTTATGCTATGACTGCTACAGAAACAGTGCAACCAAGTGAATACCGAGCTATTGACCATCATACACATATGGATAGATGGGTCGCAATTTACCACATGTCACACCAAGAATACTAGTGCTCATCGTGTAGAACGCCCCTAACAATGCTGCACGAGGTATATGAAATGATTCATGCATACTCTGCGGAGAAGTCTATTATTTGGATAATTAGTTTTTTATAATGTATATATGTATATAATAAATTATTTCCTGTTAGTAGCTTATGTGTTCTACGGTGAGAAGATGTGCGACGTGACACCAACCTTTTATTATCCTCAGTATTACAATTGTTTCGATAAACGTTTACTTACGTATGGAACATGGTATGGAGTTCACACCTACATCGCTTGCAGCAGCAGGGTTCATTTCCATATCTTCAGAAGATACGGTTGAATGCTTCATGTGTGGAGTTCGAAGAAACCAATGACGCTCATGGACACTGCACTGCCTACTGCGTACGCTTGCACCACGTCCTCGCAGGTGTAATGATACAGAAGTGGAAAGGACCTTTTGCACGATACCTGTTACATAGACAAACGTATTACAATCATATGCGCGAAACTCTTCAAATTGCTGAGCGGGCTGAACAAAGCTCTGTATTCATTCCATTACTTAAACAATATTGTTCAGAATTGGATGCAATTAAAACTCTGTTTTATGAGTGTAATAATACTATTATCGGTCTTTTAGACGATGAAGATGATTTCAGTGTTGAATATGGTATTCGTAAAACTTTTGGTACAACTTTTTTAGTATCAAATTCAAATTATGTTCTTTAATTAAACTGGTTCAAGAGAAATCTGAATCTTCTGACGAGTTTCAGTCTAGCTTATCTTTACCAACAATCGATATTCCTACCTTTTCAGTCGTTTATAGAATTAGTTGATTAGATTGGGAAAATAATTCTAAGCTGTCTAATACTCAAAAATGAAATTATTTGAGAATTTCTTTGCACTGGGTTGCTTTGCAATCTACACACAACATTCGTTTTAATGGTAGTAATTATCAGCATGCTTATGACACTAAGTTAAGGCGTTCAACAAACCTCGCATCATTGCAATGTCTCATTGGACGGCAATTGATTCTGCACCAAAATAGAAAGCCGGACATATTTCAGAATTAAAATCATTATTGGCAGTATTCAACGATCATCTCGCTGCTTTAGATATTTTAATTATCCTGTCAAGCAATGGAATCTCATTCTTGTTTACACTTACACGTTGTTCAACAAATTAGATTCTGAAACAGCAACCCATTTCAAGTTGCATCATAACTCTGATGATGTTTCATAATATACGGACCTAGTAAATTTTCTGACTAAATGCTGTAATGCTCTGGAAGATTATTCTTCTACCCAACGCGTTAAAGATTTTAGAGTTCTTAAACAAGTCTTCATTAGTACAAGCTACTCCCTGCAATATATTCCAAATGCCCCATTTGTACTTCAACTCACACTATCTACAAATGTTCACAATTTTAAATCAATCACCCTTAAACATATATAAATTACTAAATCCAACAATTTATGTATAAATTGTCTGAGTCGTTCGCATTTAACTAAGCATTGTAAAAGTATACAGGGTTGTCATAAATGTGTCCAAAACATCGCACTTTATTACACTTTTCGATTCATCTAGTCCTCATAATTCAACTTCAGCTGTTTCAGCAGAATCTTCAACTTCTGAAAATGACGTCACAGTCGCTCATGTAGTTTCATCCCTTTCAAATCTCAAGTCTTATTGGCAACTGCAAGAATTGCCATTCAACGTAACACCGGACAATTTCATGAGTTTCGTTGCTTAATTGATACAGGCAGTACGATATCTCTGGTTTCGAACAAAGCTATTCAACGTCTCATCTATGAATAATTCTCATTGTTGGCCCGAAAATCCAACAAGATATTGTCAATATTTTATTGAATGTTCGCCTTCATCCCATCGTTTTGACATCTGATGTTAAAATGATATATAGGAAAATTTTAGTTACCCTTCGAATCTTGATTATCAAATCATGATATGGCGTTCCTTCCAGATGATCCGCTTCAGGATTATTCACTCAATACGGTTTCTTATAGAATTTCTTCTTCTCCACATCTTGCCCTTCGTACTCCTTTACTTCTCGCTGACCTTTTGGTAAAGAATATTCCTATGCAGTTGAAGATTTACGCACCGGCAAATATATTGCTGATTTGGTAATTTCTTGTCCCATATTAATACATGCTGCAACTACCAAGGATCAATTAAGTGCATTTCTCGCAATTGGTGGTTTTCAATTACGTAAATGGTCTAGTAATACACCTGAACTACTTAATGATTTACCATTATCTCATCTCGTATTAGATTCACATTCACTGATTCCAGTGAAGACTCGCCCATTAAAATTCTTTGATTGAAATGGAATGAATCTTCGATTCTCAATTCAGCCCATTCATCAAACATCCACAAAACGTAGATTTGTATCAATCTTGCACGCATTTTCGATCCTTTAGGTATCTTATAACCATTAACCTTTCTGATCAAACATCCTATTCAACAAATTTGGACGTTAAAGCTTGGTTGATGAGTCCACTCCGCCTTACATTTGTAGGCTCTGTGAAAGATATCAACGGAATTTTCGTGTTTGTAAGATTTTTCATTGAATCGTTCTTTAACCCCTACATGTTTTTGAGGCATGTGAACTTCATTATTTTAGAGATACAAGTGGAAAGGAATGTTGCGCCGTTGCATATTTTGTGTTTTCAAATGGCAATTCATTTTCTTCTTACCTTGTTTGCTCTAAATAGAAGGTGGCCGCATTAAATAAACTTTTTCTCTCACGTCTTGAATTGTGTACTTCAGTTCTTGCAGATAAGCTTGAAGAATACATCCACAATAAACAAAATAAACTGAATTTCTCTGTTACGCGGTGTTGGTCAGACTCAATGTGGCTTTGTGTTGGGTTCACGCGGATCTCTCCAAATGGAAAACTTTTGTTTCTTTTGTTGTGTGTGGCATATATTCATGATAAAGTATCTCCTCGGTCGCGGTGTTATGTCCCGTCTAGTCTCAATCCAGCTGATGTTGGTTCCGGTGTAATTTTGCCTCGTGATCTTTTGAATTGTTCACTTTGGTAGAAAGGTCCTAGTTTTCTGTTCTTGGACAACATTTTCGACACTGTCTTTCATTCTTCATTCACTGCTGTTCTGGAGGCGAAGAAAAGAATCATAGTTTCCTTCATTCCTACTGAATCCAACTTTCTTCTTGACCTGCTTGAACAACATTCATCTTTTTTAACATCCCAAAGAGCTTTAGCATATATTATACGATTCCTTCATAACAGTCTGCCTCACAAACAGAAACTCGAGAGGACTTTGGATTCTCAAGGACTCCATTCAGCTTTGTTAGTTTTCGCAAAATATTCGCAAACTATACATTTCGCAAATGAAATAAATCTAATAAAACAGAAAGAAAAGTTACCTAAACCTTTGCAAAACTTTCACCATTTCTCGACAACGATGGTTTACTTGTGTAGGAGGTAGGCTTCGCAATACTGCGCTTCCCATTGATAGTAAGTATCCTATTTTGCTGTCAAGGAATTGCATTTTTCACATCGTTATATTGAATGCATTCATTGTAAGTATTTGTACTCAGGTATACAAACAACATTATGTCTGATTGCACAACATTTTTGGATATTGTCGGCCACTTATGGGTGATTTACCAATCTCACGTATAACTCCATTTAAATATTCTTTACATACCGGTGTTGATTATGCTAGACCATTTGGAACTTGCCTCTGACCTTTCAACTCAATCACTTTTAGCTGCCTTGAAACGTTTTATTTCCAGACGCAGACGATGCTCCGATTTATATTCAGGTTGTGGAACCAACTTTGTTGGTGCGTACCGCGAACTCAACCATGTCACGGCGTCCACAGAACACCTTAATTGGCATTTCAACCCGCCGTCGTGTCCCAATTTTGTGGGCTATAGGAAGTCGCAGTTAAGAATGTCAAAACACACTCTGTTCGTACCGTTGATGAACAAATTTTCACATATGAAGAGTTTTCAACATTTTGGTTCACATCGAAGCAGTCGTTGATTTTCGTCCCTTGACTCTTCAGCAGTGACCCAAATGATCTTTGTGTTGTTACTCCTGGACATTTTTAATTCATGACACCTTAGCCTCCTTACCTGAAAATGATGTTTTGGAAATACCAAGTAACCGATTAACCCGTTGGCAGCTAATTTTATCAGCACCTCTGGAAGCGTTAGTCCGTGAATATCTACACCCTCAATCAGCGACTCAAATGGCCGATTGAGACCGAACCGTTCAACTTGACACTTCAGTTCTAATTAAGAATGATAGTTTCTCACCTTTACATTGGGCTATTGGTCGAATTGTAAAATTGTTGCCCGGCAAGGACGGCCTATTTCGGATTGCTGACGTACGCACTCTAGTGGTGTATTGCGACGACCCATTACACAGTTGTGTCCGCTTCCTAGTGATATTTAAAATATCGTTGTGTTTTGTGTGCAGTATATTGCGCCCAGCATATACATATACGTAGATACACCAGGTGTCCAAAGCGTCACGCGACGGAAGATTGTGGCTTATTGATTTTTCATTAAAATTATTTGCACAAAAGTTATATGGTTCCAATACGTGCACAACTTAAACATATTTTAGAACCCACAGGGTGACTCGTAAAAGTAATGGGTGTCAATTTTTTATTTTAAATGAAACACCATGTATATTATTATATTTTGGATAGCCTAATGAAGAAGCTTTTCAACGATGTATACATTTGTACATATAAAATGCAACGTTGCCAAGTTATTTAACAAAAATGTATTTTTTCTTGAATGTAAGGTTAGCAATAAAGATTAATTGTGGTTCATTATCTAATTTGAGACAAATTAGTTCAGGGATATAATTAAGCTAGGTATATGCTTTGAAACGATGTAAACGCTTTATTGATATATTGAATAGGGGAGAGAAGGCTCCGTGTGAAACTTTAGCATGTTCAACTTACATCAATTCCTTATTTCAAATGGAACACCCTGTATATTTTGATATGGGCGTATAGTACTCTTAAGGACCTAATTTTTATTTAAGCATATTGATACCGCTAAAATATATAGTTTTTAAAATATTTACATTTTTTAGTTTTTCTGTAATTATTTCATAACGTAACGATTTAATAGAGTGCCATGATTTTAAGTCACAATACCAGATTAGTAATAGTAATAATTAATTTTATTAAATATTTTTAACAATAAACTAAACAATGTAATATTGAAATAATAAACAAACAATGAACAAGAACAAGAAGTAGGTAAGTTAAACATATGCAAATGTGCACATAAAAAATTGTAAATAAGTTTCAAACAAGCCTCCTCTTTCCCAATTCACTGATTAAATCGTTGACTGTAGGAACATTGTAAAGTATGCAACATTTGTTGGGTTACATTACGAAACGCTTGTTGAATTCTTTCCTCTTATTTTCTGCAGTAGTCGGCGATATTCTATAAACTTCATTTTTAATATAGTCCCATAAAGAGTAGTACATAAAAGTCAGATCGGGTGATCTAGCTGGCCATCTGATAGGCCCATAACGACCTATTCTAAGATCAGTAAATTTCTGATTTAAAAACTCCGTCACATCGCGAACCGAATGTTCAGGAGCGCCATCCTGCTGAAACCATATTTCCTTCTTATCTTATAACCATTAACCTTTCTGATCAAACATCCTATTCAACAAATTTGGACGTTAAAGCTTGGTTGGGATGAGTCCACTGCCTTACATTTGTAGGCTCTGTGAAAGATATCAACGGGAATTTTCGTGTTTGTAAGATTTTTCATTGAATCGTTCTTTAACCCTACATGTTTTTGAGGCATGTGAACTTCATTATTTTAGAGATACAAGTGGAAAGGAATGTTGCGCCGTTGCATATTTTGTGTTTTCAAATGGCAATTCATTTTCTTCTTACCTTGTTTGCTCTAAATAGAAGGTGGCCGCATTAAATAAACTTTTTCTCTCACGTCTTGAATTGTGTACTTCAGTTCTTGCAGATAAGCTTGAAGAATACATCCACAATAAACAAAATAAACTGAATTTCTGTTACGCGGTGTTGGTCAGACTCAATGTGGCTTTGTGTTGGGTTCACGCGGATCTCTCCAAATGGAAAACTTTTGTTTCTTTTGTTGTGTGTGGCATATATTCATGATAAAGTATCTCCTCGGTCGCGGTGTTATGTCCCGTCTAGTCTCAATCCAGCTGATGTTGGTTCCGGTGTAATTTTGCCTCGTGATCTTTTGAATTGTTCACTTTGGTAGAAAGGTCCTAGTTTTTCTGTTCTTGGACAACATTTTCGGACACTGTCTTTCATTCTTCATTCACTGCTGTTCTGGAGGCGAAGAAAAGAATCATAGTTTCCTTCATTCCTACTGAATCCAACTTTCTTCTTGACCTGCTTGAACAACATTCATCTTTTTAACATCCCAAAGAGCTTTAGCATATATATACGATTCCTTCATAACAGTCTGCCTCACAAACAGAAACTCGAGGGGACTTTGAATTCCCGAAAACTCCATTCAGCTTTATTAGTTTTCGTAAAATATTCGCAATCTGTACATTTCGCAAATGAAATTAATCTAATAAAACAGAAAGACAAGTTACCTAAACCTTTGCAAAAACATTCACCATTTCTCGACAACGATGGTTTACTTGTGTAGGAGGTAGGCTTCGCAATACTGCGCTTCCCATTGATAGTAAATATCCTATTTTGCTGTCAAGGAATTGCATTTTTCACATCGTTATATTGAATGCATTCATTGTAAGTATTTGTACTCAGGTATACAAACAACATTATGTCTGATTGCACAACATTTTGGATATTGTCGGCCACTTATGGGTGATTTACCAATCTCACGTATAACTCCATTTAAATATTCTTACATACCGGTGTTGATTATGCTAGACCGTTTAAAGTGACAATGTCAAAGCACAGAGACATTAAATGTTCCAAGGTGTATATTTGTCTTTTTGTCTGTATGACTATTAAAGCCATACATTTGGAACTTGCCTCTGACCTTTCAACTCAATCACTTTTAGCTGCCTTGAAACGTTTTATTTCCAGACGCAGACGATGCTCCGATTTATATTCAGATTGTGGTACCAACTTTGTTGGTGCGTACCGCGAACTCAACCATGTCACGGCGTCCACAGAACACCTTAATTGGCATTTCAACCCGCCGTCGTGTCCCAATTTTTGTGGGCTATAGGAAGTCGCAGTTAAGAATGTCAAAACACACTCTGTTCGTACCGTTGATGAACAAATTTTCACATATGAAGAGTTTTCAACATTTTTGGTTCACATCGAAGCAGTCGTTGATTCTCGTCCCTTGACTCCCTTCAGCAGTGACCCAAATGATCTTTGTGTTGTTACTCCTGGACATTTTTAATTCATGACACCTTAGCCTCCTTACCTGAAAATGATGTTTTGGAAATACCAAGTAACCTGATTAACCGTTGGCAGCTAATTTTATCAGCACCTCTGGAAGCGTTAGTCCGTGAATATCTACACACCCTCAATCAGCGACTCAAATGGCCGATTGAGACCGAACCCGTTCAACTTGACACTTCAGTTCTAATTAAGAATGATAGTTTCTCACCTTTACATTGGGCTATTGGTCGAATTGTAAAATTGTTGCCCGGCAAGGACGGCCTATTTCGGATTGCTGACGTACGCACTCTAGTGGTGTATTGCGACGACCCATTACACAGTTGTGTCCGCTTCCTAGTGATATTTAAAATATCGTTGTGTTTTGGTGCAGTATATTGCGCCCAGCATATACATATACGTAGATACACCAGGTGTCCAAAGCGTCACGCGACGGAAGATTGTGGCTTATTGATTTTCATTAAAATTATTTGCACAAAAGTTATATGGTTCCAATACGTGCACAACTTAAACATATTTTAGAACCCACAGGGTGACTCGTAAAAGTAATGGGGTGTCAATTTTTTATTTTAAATGAAACACCATGTATATTATTATATTTTGGATAGCCTAATGAAGAAGCTTTTCAACGATGTATACATTTGTACATATAAAATGCAACGTTGCCAAGTTATTTAACAAAATGTATTTTTTCTTGAATGTAAGGTTAGCAATAAAGATTAATTGTGGTTCATTATCTAATTTGAGACAAATTAGTTCAGGGATATAATTAAGCTAGGTATATGCTTTGAAACGATGTAAACGCTTTATTGATATATTGAATAGGGAGAGAAGGCTCGTGTGAAACTTTAGCATGTTCAACTTACATCAATTCCTTATTTCAAATGGAACACCCTGTATATTTTGATATGGGCGTATAGTACTCTTAAGGACCTAATTTTTATTTAAGCATATTGATACCGCAAAATATATAGTTTTAAAATATTTACATTTTTTAGTTTTTCTGTAATTATTTCATAACGTAACGATTTAATAGAGTGCCATGATTTTAAGTCACAATACCAGATTAGTAATAGTAATAATTAATTTTATTAAATATTTTTAACAATAAACTAAACAATGTAATATTGAAATAATAAACAAACAATGAACAAGAACAAGAAGTAGGTAAGTTAAACATATGCAAATGTGCACATAAAAAATTGTAAATAAGTTTCAAACAAGCCTCCTCTTTTCCCAATTCACTGATTAAATCGTTGACTGTAGGAACATTGTAAAGTATGCAACATTTGTTGGGTTACATTACGAAACGCTTGTTGAATTCTTTCCTCTTATTTTCTGCAGTAGTCGGCGATATTCTATAAACTTCATTTTTAATATAGTCCCATAAAGAGTAGTACATAAAAGTCAGATCGGGTGATCTAGCTGGCCATCTGATAGGCCCATAACGACCTATTCTAAGATCAGTAAATTTCTGATTTAAAACTCCGTCACATCGCGAACCGAATGTTCAGGAGCGCCATCCTGCTGAAACCATATTTCCTCATTAGCGAATGGAGATGCTCTCTGAATTCATGGTAGCACGTTGATCGCAATAAATTTACATAATTTACTGAATTTAAATTATTTTCCAAAAATTGGGTCCTAATAATCTGTTGCCAATAATACCAGCCCATACATTGAGACTCTATAGATACTGATTGTTTCTGTATCTAATTATATGTGGATTTTCCATGGCGTAATAAAATTTGTCTATTTACAAAATAATTGTAATGAAAAGTAGATTCATCTGTCTATATATATATATATATATATATATATATATATATATATATATATATATATATATATAATACATATATATATATATATATATATATATATATATATATATATATATATATATATATATATAATATTCCGAATAAATTCAATTTACCTACCTATAGTCCATATTAGGTTCCTGTAGTTTCATAGTTGTGTATCCAATTAATTTAACTTTCACAAGCGCAAATACATAACATGTTGATTAATCAAGAAATATTTATTCAGTAGTTTACCGATTCTTATTTTATGTTATATTAGGGTCAACATTTTTAGTTTATCATGGGAATTTAGAATTCAATTATATTAAGACTTTGTTAGAACCATACTAACATCTGTGATGCTCATGTTAATATTTTATTGCTATCTTTAATAAACTTTAGTATGCTCGTGTTTATAAATTTTGACTTTAGTGATTTAATATTTCAATTAACCTTTTGTTTTAACAGTAAATTTTAAGAAATGTTTTAATTGTCCTTAATTACTTACAAAGCTGATAAGGGTTTTTGTAGTAATTTTATGCATTGTTCAGTCGTGCTCACATGAAGCTCACCAACATTCTATGATAATTACAGCTGCTTACTTTTGAACCACTACCATGTCTGTCTGCTATTGGAAAACCATTATTTTGCTTTTTACAGCATGTGCACGTATGCACCATCACTTGACCATAATATTAAAAGTCGTTTTATTATATTATGTCCACTACCTTGTTTTTAAGGGTATGGAATTAAGAGCCGTTACACTAGACGATCCCAACTTGGAGAGATAATTAAAGCAAAATTAAAATGAATAATTTTTATTTTGTACCTTACAACTATTTTGGAAAAAATCCTTAAACGGAAAAAGCGCAAAAATTGAATTTGTAACATTCTTTAACACAGATGCATACATTTCATCATACATACTTTTTTCTGTAAATACAAGTAATGTTGATTGTTTATCTATAAACTTTTCTGTAGCTTGCGCTTTCGTCACATCAGCGCTTTTAAAATGAGCCACAAATGAATCCATCTCTA
Source organism: Vesta saturnalis (assembly GCA_036346205.1). Classification (NCBI taxonomy): domain Eukaryota; kingdom Metazoa; phylum Arthropoda; class Insecta; order Coleoptera; family Lampyridae; genus Vesta; species Vesta saturnalis. The sequence continues at coordinate 310,260 of JARFJB010000334.1, forward strand.
GTAAATCGAAATCCGATGATATTATTGTAACCTGATCTGCCACTTGTCCTGTGAAGTTTACTTGGAAACCAAGTCCATCTAAGAAAAACAAAACATTGTCATTCGTAATGCCGTAGATTCTTAATATTTCAAACAAATATTTAAAATTGTTATAAAAACTTGACTAACACAATAATAAAATAAAATGATATGTATGTTAATAAATTGTACCAAATCAGTTCTGAAAATTAATTACTTTTCTTATTTGATTTAATTAAAAAATATTCACTTCATTTTAGAATGTAGGTCCCCACCAGGATTTTCGTAAATGAATCAGTCCTATTTTACACCAGTAAACAAGCGGTACTTGAATCATTATTCAAACCGAGAGCCTCTCTCAGCCACTACACCTGGTCTTAAGACTTACACCACCTTAATTTAAACTTCTTCCATCCCAATGCGAAATGACCGAATGTTGAATGTTTCCATTTCGAAGGACCAGTAGCTGAATTATTCCTTGAATTATTATTATTATTATTATTATTATTATTATTATTATAAACATTTTCTCTTCTAAAGGTGCTAAATTGTACATACGGCCTTTTCAGGCAAGTAATGCACATTATATGTAAATATATGACAGTGTCTTAGGTTTAAGCTGGCTTATTAGTACTTGTTCCTCTCCTAGCACTCCTTGAACAATTGCACAGGTGTTTAACAGTGCGGCTTTCTGAATTATAATGTATAAACTAGTTGGTATGTCTAATATTTGCAAATTTTGTTCCAGTTTCGTGGGTATTTCACGAGGGCATCCTATTATAATTGGGATTACTTGTAAGTGTTCCATGTTCCATATATTACGAATTTCGTTCTCTAGAAGAAAATAATGGTTAATTCTTGTGGTGTTCGTTTTGTCGATATTTGATGGATGGGGTACGGCAATATCAATGATGTACGTTACTTTTTGTTATTTGAGTGTGATAACTATGCCAGGGATGTTATGTTGAATATATTTATCTTTACTCTCAACGTTCATATGCCGTTGGCATAGGGTTTGATGGATGACTTTAGCTACTTCATTATGCCTGTCAAGATATAATGTACTAGAAAAGTGCTACACCCCGCCATTATGTGGTCGATATTTTCATTTTCTTTGGAGCACATTCGGTATTTGATGTTTTCTATACTCTTTCATTATGTAACGTCGATATATCTTGGTTGCAATTATACCATCTTGAATGGATATTATAAGCCCTTCTGTCTCTTTACAAGTTGCCATACTTCAGCCAAGCAAATGATACATTAGTTTCTATTTCCTGTGCTCTACTATAGAAATATTCTTCCGTGAATTTGTTTCTCTCGAAGCCTGTTTCTCTCAACGGTTAATTTCAAATGAGATAAGTTGTTATCTAGTTCAATTAGCGCTTGGTACAGTTGGTTACTTTCGGATTGCTGATAAACATAATTCGGAGATTTGTAGTTGTTTGTAGTGCATGAGATAGACAGAAAGTATTCCTCGTCCTCCGTGTTTTCGTGGAAAATTGAATCGCTGTACTGCACTTTGAGGATGATGTCCTCTGTATCTTCTGAATTCTCTACGCGCAATTCTATCTATTTATTCCAGTTCTGTATCTGTCCGATTTATAACACCAAAACTGTTAATACTGATATTGCACAAGTATTGACAGCTTTTGTACTATTGCGCGCTGAAACCTCTGTTATGAGTACGGCACATAACCTTTTGTGTACGCATCTTTTAGTTCTTCTTTACTCCTTTTGTGTTCTATTCCTCTTCACTGCGCATAACCCAAGCGTTTATAAGCTTCTCCTTCTGCCATACCCTTTATTACACCAAATTCCTGCGTCCTATAATCTGTCCCTATACTGTTAATGCGACATTTGTCCAAACCAAACTTCATTTTTGTATCGCCACTAAATTGATCTACACACTTCGGCAAACTTTGTAGATTTGATTTTTGCTGGAGGATAGCTTTAAATCGCCCATGTAGGAAATATGGTAAATTTCTTCATTGTTCATTCTGTAGCCCTCTCGTTGTTTCACCTTTCACCTTAATACGTCCCACATTGATTCGTACTTTTTCTCTGTTTAGCGTTCTGTTTATACTGCACAATGACGTGGCACGTTCGAGGAAAGCTGTAATGGACTGTTTTATGCCATAGATTCGTAGTAGTTCTAAAAGCCATGAATGAGGAACACTGTCGAAAGATTTCTGATAATCTATGTAGGCAGTGTATAAGTTAGGGTCTATAATTAGTAGCTCTTTACAGCCTCTAGTTCCTTTCCTGCATCCTTCTTGTTCCTCATTTAAGAGGTCGCTTTGTTTCAAATGTTGATGTACTTTGTTAGCAATAACAGAGGTAAGTATCTTATACAATGTAGACAGGCATGTTATTGGTCGATACTTTGCAGGATCAGCTATAGCGGCAGAAGCTTTTGATATCAAGTAAATGATTCCAGTGATTAGAATACTTGGTAGCAGAGCCAGTGTTTTTATTATTTCGCTGAGAATATTAGCTAATTTTTCATGGACTCAAGTAAACTTCTTAAGTCAGAAGTTTTGTAATTTATCTGGACCTGGTGCCTTCCAATTTTGCATCTTTTTATTACTTTACTAAGTTCATTTACATCAATTTTTCAATTAACCATTGTATGCAGATTCTTATGTGCTCTGTACCCGTCTCTTACCCATTGTTTATAATTTTCTACTTCTTTTCTGTACAGTATACTTTGCCAGTAGTCTTTTATATTTTTTACATCGGGTACTTCGTGATCTTTTTGTTTTTGTTTTTTACTTGCGTCAGTTGTTTGTAAAATATTTTTCGTTAGTAATGAACAACTGATTTTGTTGTCTTCGTTTGTTTGCTCTTTTGTACCTTCTTAATCTTTGACTTAATGCCGATAATGTTTGCTTAAGGTAATGTAGAATTTCCACCAGTTGCAGTTGTATTATTATTATTATTATTATTATTATTTTATTTATTTTGTTATTTTGCTAATGTAGGGCGTCAACTTCTGAGGTCATTGGCCCATATCTTGGGACTACAGTTTTTCAAAAATGTTTGTAGTTTTTAAGAAGTCAATCAAGGCCACAATGTTTCTTGATCTTTTAAATACATGGTCCAATCCCTTCAATGCCGAAAATTTCCGCGTTATCCAACATGGGGCAGTAGAAAAGTGGACGACACTGGTCTCTTTGATTACAAAATGGCAAATCGGTGTATGTCCGTTACTTAATAAGTAAGAGTGAGTCAATGCTGTATGTCCTAGTCGTAGACGGTGCAATTTATTCGCCTCGTATCTCGGTAGCGCAATTGGAAAGGACCTATTATTATTATTATTATTATTATTATTATAATATAAAAAAAATCAGCTACTGTTAAATATATTCTGTTAAAACGTTGGTGTAATAGCTTTTGATTAATCTAGTATTTATAAATGCGACTATTACTCTAATTTATATTAATATAGTATAACTATAAAGGTAATTTTATTTTGTGTGCTGTTTCATGGTAAACTAATATAATCCAACATTTACGTTGTTCCAGAGTATACATGTTCTTATTTGCTTGAGGTCATTAATAAAATTATAATTTTATTTTGTTAGGTTAAGATAAACAATAAACATTGTATATAAATGAATTTTTGTCAAATCATGTTATTTCGAAAATTAAAATTTTGATATTAATTTCATTTAAAGAACGATTTTTGTTTTTTTTTTTTGAACAGTTATAAGAATATTCGATAAGTATTTTATGTTATGTGAGTAACATTATAGTAACGGACTTGTTGATAATGTCATTGTACAGTGACACCTCTTTCAGTAATAAGACTGTATCAATGTGCTATGCTTATATGGATCTTAATTTTCAAAAATCACTATCTCACTAATAAATTACGAAAGAAAGAAAAAAATGAATAAGTAGAATTTTTTTTATCTAATGGAAAGTACTCTACAGCGCCAAGTACTTTATTAGTAGATGAATCTCTTGTAACTAATACGTATGTAATAATGAAATGCACTGACTGTCAAGTCTGTAAGACTTAGTTGGGCCTACAATCAAATGTATGTATGGAGACAATAAACATTCAAACATTATTATTATTAATTTATTATTATTACTATTATTATTATTATTATTATTATTATTTACAAATTAATTTTATATATTTATATTTTATAGACAACAGTCAATAAAAGTGATCGCTTTAGAAGTTAAACCGCGACAGGATTTGTATTCTATTGGCAGACTTAGGATAAATAGGCTTAAATGTAACATGTAAACTACGGAACCGACCGTTAAGTCTCCTGAGACTTGGTTGCCCTATAACTGTACATTATTCTGTTAAATAAATTATTCAATTCAATTCAATTATTGTTACTATTATTATTATTATTATTATTATTATTACAACACTACTTTAAGATTACTTTTTCAGTTTATAAGCTTATATGAATCCGGAAATTATAATCAAATCTATATGTATATAAAAAATGTTTTTAAATTTTGATATCAAATATTGTAAGGTAAGGTAAATATTATCATATAAGTAAATAAAAAATAAATGTACATTCCCAGAAGCAAGGTACTGCTTGCCAGTTAAAAATTTAATTAGCCACTTGATAGTAGAATGTCCATAGGTACTGATTCTGTTAAAATGTTATTTCTTTTTCTCTTCTCATTATAACAAAAGCACTAAAATTGTATTTAAGTTTCTAAGAAATACATCATTTATTTTTATTTTATTTTCTTTTAACTGTTACAGGCGTCTATGTTAGTATTTTTAAAATGTATTTTGTTCCACTACTGTATTATGTAAGGTAGAACCGACCGTTAAGTTGTAACAACTTTTGGACCGACAACTGTAGATATGAGAAATAAATAAAGATTTAAAGATTCAAAGATTATTATTATTATTATTTTCATGTATGCTGGCATACCTAATGCAAAACAGTGCAAGGTGAGTATAATTTCAAATTTGGCAGGCAACCAACTGATTGATTTGGTCCCGTTACCTCTCATTTATTATTATTATTATTATTTAATTATTCCTATGAAGTTTTAAATGTCTAGTTGACATAGATTACTGGTTTTGTTTTTACAATGTTGTGAATATTATCTTTAAGTGGATTTTTGACAGTTTCATTTTATTGCAGACACGTGTAGCATCTACTGGGTCTGACCAATAAGTAATGAGATTGATTTTTAGCCGCGCTTGTGGTAACACTGCAAACCTGAAACTTGGGTCGGTTAATTTCCCATCCGTACTCTATCGATACATGTGCTCGCGACTTTCGTTCGTTCGTTAGTTCTCCAACTGTGTTGTGTTTTCGACAACGTGTTTGCAAGGCGTGTCACGAATATAGAACGACGTAATATTGAACAGCGTTACGCGATTAAATTTTGCGTTAAACTCGGCGATTCTGTTACCACCTGCGCAGACCGTCAACCAACATTTCTACCTGAAAGTACTCGATCGGCTGCGAAAGCGAGTCATCAGAGTCCGTCCAGAGGTTGCCAAAACTTCGATCCTTCATCATGACAATGCTCCATTCCATCGTGCCTTCAGTGTGTCGCAGTTTTGACCTCTAAAACATCGCAGTTTGCCGAAAGCGCCCTATTTTCAGGATATGTTACCCTGTGAGTTCTTCTTGTTCCCCAAACAAAATTGGCCGTGAAAGGAACGTATTTGCCCATAACTGACATCCAGACCTCCGTGACGAGGGTACTCCAGGACATTCCAGTCGAAGCCTTCCAGAAATGTTACGAAAGCTGGAAGAAACGTTGGAACCAGTGTGTAGTTGTGAGAGGTGAGCACTTTGAAGGATCACATCAATGTACCTTAATTTTTAAATATACGTATTTTATGGACTTAGTCTAATTACTTATTGGTCAGACGATTATATACAAAAACTTTATAACAACTGGTATTCGCTAACATACGCGGTTTGTGTATACGATAACCAATAAGATTTTCAATCCTTTTATACGTTAGTGTCTGCTATTACAGTAAATATTCGTAATAGTCGAATTTCTCGATTTTCCATAAGGTTGCCATACAATACGATGGCTAAACCCACTAAGAAAAGTTACCGTAAATACAAATAATCCATCCCTTCATAACAGAAGTAACGCATGTACAAATTCTGGATATCTTTTATCCTTGATTTAATACAGAAACAACTTAAGGCGTAAATAGAAGGAAATTAGAATTTTCATAGTTTAATGTAGTCCATCTTAGAAAGTACTTTACGTTTACATTAGAAATACATAGGAACATTAATTATGCTACATGTTCATCTAGCACATAGACTAGTTATGATCATGTTTGTGTTGTTCGTATATCCAGTTAGTAGAAAATTACTCTAGTCTGATTGCCTGAAAAGCAATTGATTGTTCCGACTTCTTAATATAACGACTTAGCAGTGAATATAAATAATAGTCGAGTATTAAACATGTTTCAATATCTTAATCAAGATGTAACAAATAATGAAGAGTCACGTAATAAATGATATTCTGTCCAATTGCTCCAGTAGTTAATTTTATTTTGTTGACAAACGGTGTAGGCTTCGAAAATTCATTACTAGAAGATTCTGTGAATCCAACCGCCAATGACCACATTAGCTGTATCGAAATGGAGCAGACTTGTTTCTAATTGCTATTTTAATTATATTTAAGATGTACAGATTGAAGAAGAAATACTTTGACGATAAAGACATTTGCAAGGCTACCGAAGGTCTGTTGCCATACTTACCACTGAGTTGATCATGTCTTTTTCCCTCAACAAAAGGTTTATGCAATGCTCGTCGTAGGTTGATATACCATCAGACATATGGCCTCTTGAAGAAAATTAAATATGGAAGAGTTTCGAGTTCACAGCGACAACAAAAATTTGATCAGGGGTCGGCTTTATAAGCTCTACCGGTAACCTTTTCATTAAAAGTGAAGCAAATCTAGAAAACATCTACCTATTTATAGTACAATATGGCTTTTAATTTATTGTACTAAAACAGCTGGCATACTCTTGCTTAAACCTCTAACAATTGACACTGTAATTTGACATAAACATTGACGTTTGGTTATGATCAGATATACTAATATGTTTGCAAGTTCGTAAATAGTGTTTACTACTGCCTTTTAGTGGAGCACTATTTTAGCTCATACGGTTCAGGTAGACAAAACGCTATAAGCATTTAATTTTTCGAACAATTTTCTGGGCACTTTAATAAACATTATAACATTATAACCACATTTATAGGAACTAAAAGTGTGCACACCAAGGAACAGGTAAAGCTGGACGAAAAGTGTGGATACCAACAAAAATCACGAGATCTGCTGCAACATTGAATACCAACAGGTAGACCCTTCAGAAGATATTGGTACAACAATGTCGGTTCATACGTTATTCCGACAATCCAACAATTGAGAATATGCTTAAGACTTGAATACTGTTCTATAATCCTTGATTTGCAATATGGTAAACCCAGTTTCATCAGTAACATACGTTACAGTGAAAATGGCATTTTCATTTGTCGGGTTATGTAAATAGGCGCGGCAATAGATTTTAGGTTTCCAGCGATCATAATAGGTACAAGGAACGCTGTTGTATAGTGAAAATGAGAAAAAGCGCCTTGTTACTCAGGATCTCACATCTTTTACAACTGACATTAAACATTATGCTGCACAATAGTCATTACACTTTCTTATCCAGTAAGACGTTGAATGCTTTTGTTCATTAAAGTGGCCATTTCAGCTTTAACACTTTGATTTGAGATAGAAGGTGGATTAGTAATATGTGTAAACTAAGTTAAACTGCAATGAAAAGTGTTATCGTCTGCAAACTAATGGATCAGGTCCTCAACTACAATACTTATTCGCCTTTTATCAAGGAAACTACAAACTCAATTGATGAGCGTATATGTTAACCCACACGAGGTGAGTATGGGTTATTCAAGCTTGGTCAAATGCTTTTGAAATATCTAAAGTCAATACCACTGCTTCGGGTACATTCTAATGTGTTGTCCCAAACGTGGGTCACATATGAAAAACATCACCTGTCAAATCTCTACCTAACACCATACTGTTGGTCACTAATATTTTAGATCCAAGGAAAGGTAGTAGATGAGTTGGCGTGAGACAAAGTAGAAGTGATGGAAATTGGTCGGTAGCTTAGAAGGAGTGTAGAAGAGTATGGATTGTGCGCTTTGGTAGACCACGGTGAATGATCAAATCAAATATTTCTAGCAAAGGTGGCCGAGATGGAATTACAGAATATAAATCAGCAGCACAATAGCCATACATTTATGTACATTGTGCTGTATTTAAATGGAAGCCTAGAAATTTAAATATTTTGGTTCCAAAAACCCGTGGTTTAGATGAATAACACGTACTGGTCTTTCTAAATATATATATATATATATATATATATATATATATATATATATATATAAATATCATATGTTAGGTCAGAGACTGTTAATTTTAAAAGATTTAAAATTCCATTATTAAGTCGATATTTCGAAATATTTTATTTCTTCATCTGACTAATATTTTTATAAATAAAATATTTCGAAATATCGACTTAATAATGGAATTTTAAATCTTTAAAATTAAAGTCTGCTTTCTACCTGAAAACAATTAACGTTGCATTATTGTATTTCAAAAAGTAGGTCAAATTACTTCCATCACTCTTATTATATATATATATATATATATATATATATATATATATATATATATATATATATATATATATATATATATATATATATATATCAATTGTTTTTAATGAACGCACAGAAGTTCAGTTTAGTAATCATTAGCTATATTTTATTTTAAAATTAACTTCCAAACTTCTAAAGTACACGCAGTAAAAGATTAGCTCGAGTGGAACTTGAACCCACAACCTCCACATTGCTAAAGTGGGGCTCTTCCATCTGAGCTATCGGGGAGGTAAGTCACAATCGATTCACACGTAAACTGTATGTACTTCCCTAGTTACGATGTTTTATAATTTTTATACACACAATCAAGGAGTACAGTCAACTTTTTGTAAATATCATGTGAGCCCGCAATTCGCATTGAGTTTTATTATCAATATCATTGCTTCCCCATTCATGCATACGTTAAACGTCTTTGTTGATCGAAATTTCCATTTAAACTTTAATTTATTGTTTTAAGGTAGAAGGTGAAATAAACCACGAATAGTGCTTTCGTCAGCAAAGCAATGGATCGGGTTAGTTGTTGAATGAATAAGGATATTTATGTACAGGAGAAAAATGTAGTCGCCATAATTGATCTCTGAAGCACGCCCGCGTTACTGCTAACTTATTTTGAATAAGAGTCATCAACAACGACATCTATTCTTGTTTTACGAAGGAAATTAGAAACACAGTTGATGAGCATAACGGTTATCCTAACGAGGTGAGTTTAGAAAGTAAACACTTATGCCAAACTTGGTAAAATGCCTTTAAGATATCTAAAGCGACTACAACTTGAAATAGAGTTAGTAGATTATCGAGCGGAATGGACGTTTGGACGTCGTCGTTTGAACGCCGCGTTTAGACATTTGAACTCAAAGCGGAAATAATCTAAAATGACGCAATGATATGTATTTTATCTTCTTAAAATTCCATATTACTAACATCTGTATCAGTAAAGATACAAAAATTCTTTTCGATTTTGCGACCGAATGGATTCACAAATTTTCGTATCTATATCTTGCCGAGGATCTCAACAATTAGTTTTGCCAGACTCAAACAGTTTTAAGTGGTAACAAAGAACAAGTTGTGAATGAATAAATATATTTAGTATTAATTAGACTGAGGTAGCGGGATTGTAGTAACACGATCTGATTAGCATTCGGGAGGTAATGGGTTCGATTCCATTACCGTCTACCTTATAAGGTATTTTCAGAGGGCTTTCCTCATACACACATAGCGGCATGCTCACTGCGTATACTCTCACCGTGTGTGGCTATTTAGGCGAATGCTGGACAGTATCTTCCCTCTCAGAACCCTAACTCCGTTCCATTCGATCCTATCCAGACCACACCTATCCTTAGTCCCACCATGCATACATACTTAATGTACAAATGTATTAGACATTTTTGCGACACCTTAAACTTTCAATTTCAATGCTTTACATTGTTTCAAAGTGACAACAAATTTAATTTTACTGTTTTACGTTTCTCGTTCAAATGTCTTGCGCTCGAACATTCTCGCGTGAACCGGCAACGCTCAGTCGCATGTGCTCAAACGGCTGCGTCCAAACATCGTAGACCGTTTACCGAATGAGAAATTTTCTTGTTTTATACTATCAATTACACCTTGCCTGAAAAATTCTGATTGCAGTACATGTTGCCCATTTTACCAAATTTGGGCATTATTGAAAGGTCAATGTGAATTTCGTATGGAGATTTACATATTTTACATCTTACATTATTAAAGGAAGATTCAGAATTACATCTGAGTTTACTGCAGTGATCCTGCAATTACAAAATAAATTGTGTCATGTCATCTTTAAACAACAAATTAATAATGTAAGTACGTTGTGCACGTAACTTTAATACCGTTCATAAATATGTAGTGACGCTTTAACTAGGTTCTGAGGTAGATTATGTTCTAATTTAAAGATTATGTTTGAATACTACAATAAGTCCACTCAATTTCACCTCGCTACTTATATCAACTCCATCAACAATAAAGTTTGAGTATACATAATTTGCCTTGCAATACAGGATTGGGCTAAAGGCGTTAATGGAAAGACTAAATTCATTTTCATTAATCATAGAACTAAAACAAATCGTAACGAATCTTGGAAATTTTTAAACGCAGTCTTACTTAACGTTTCTTATTGTTGATAATGAAAAGTTGAATAATTCAGTATTGAAATATTCATGATCAAAAGCCATTGGAGGAATCCTTTATAACCCAATGTGGAATCTTAAGTGGTTGAATTGACGGAATATTATACTCAGGTAATCCTATTGATTTTATTAGCACAGCATGAGAATATAAATTTTACGTAACAATTTTACCTTCTTGAAGGATGGGTAATGCATTTTGTATTGCAACTTTTAGGCAGTTGTCAAAATTTGGATTTGATTGCTTACACATCAAATTTAGCTAAAAATTTTTAAATTAAATAATTAATTTATATTTACTTACTGAGAGCACTGGAATAGTACATAAACAAGAAAAAAATGAAACGGTAATAGTGTTCGGTACATTATGAATGTATGTGTTTTCCAAACATTTTCGCGGTATTTAATAGATGAGATTAGTTCACATATTTAGCATACTTTTCAATGCAATGTATATTGCTAGCTCGAGGTCCCATGAATTAGCAAATTACAATAACGTTACAGATAAATTACAACTTAATCCATCTTAATGTATTGTTTTTTCATGTGCATTTAAATTACTTGTGCGTAACAACTTAAAAAATAAAATAAAACATTTTCAAATGAATACCTTAAAGATGCGACAAGTTACGCAGCTAGTGATAACACGTTGCACCAACAACACATCTACTTCTGGTTACAATAACACAACTCTGTCTTCTTAAAGAATAGACTTACTATAAAGAATTCAAACTCCGATAATTTTTACAGTGATATCAACCAATGATGTATTTTGAATTTTAAGACCCGATGTGTTAAAAACAGAATAAAACACCCTGTTACAGTGCCTTATTAAAATATCCGTAGATACTGATATTACAAAACCTTAATTGAGTAGTTATACAAGGCCGATCCTAACTCAAAAAGTCACTAGAAAGGTTACTAGATTTGAAAAAAGTCACTAGAAAAGTCACTAGATTTGCAAGGTCAGATGATAGCTGGTTCGCGTCCTCGCTAGAATGTGGTGTATCATAGCTAAAAATAGTCGGTGCTTGTCTGCAGTAAAAGGTGGTTGCGTCATAGTTAAAAAGTCGGTTCGCATCTTAGCTAAATATTATAGTGACAGCACCATCATTAGAAATAGCTGGTGCGAGTCATTATTAAAAATAGTAGGTAACCAAACACATGTGTGGTTTGAATCTTGCTATGCAAATACGTCACAAAGGAAATAACCAGGTATGTGTGTTGGTGTCTGTGCAAGACACACATCTGGTTCGCGTCCTCGCTAAAATGTGGTTGTATCATAGCTAAAATAGACGGTTTATGTACTCACTAAAAGGTGGTCGCGTCATAGCTAAAAATGGTCGGTTCGCGTCTTATCTAAAAATATAGTGACAGTACCATAATTAAAAAGTTTCTAATGCGTGTCATTATTAGAATAGCGCGTAACCAGATTTGTGCGGTAATCAATTGCATGGTTCACATCTGCACTAATGTAACATAGTGGGAGTTTAGAGTAATAATATAAGAAAATAGTGTAATGGGTAGTGCTGTGTAAAACATGTGGATGGCATACGCTCAAGAGCAATGGATCAAAGCAACTGACCTGAGAACAGCGGTGGAACGCTTGAATCAAGAATTTTCGGCATTAGTATTCGATGCCCAACATGAGGCGGTTTACGGGCGAGGTGATTATAGTGACGAGGAGTGTAACGTCCTAGCGAAAAGGTATGAAACAGGAGTAACGATATGTAAAAAGTTTTAAATTTAATGAAAATATGTGAAAATGTTTTGTAGAAGAACTAAAAGTTGCGCAATTGCATCAGTTTTGCCACGATATAAAAAATGGACAGCATCTCCTGATGGCAGCAGTTATTCATCATCAGATGTAGATTAGCCTACTGATGCAATCTTCAAAGCACATTCTCACCTCTGCCATCAAAATCGTGATGCAGTAATATATATATATATATATATATATATATATATATATATATATATATATATATATATATATATATATATAAGAACAGTTCCGTTGTAAACTCAAAATTCAAAAGCGTTCTCGAATCAGTAAAGATGGATCTATCTGCATTTCTGTAAATCCTTCACGAACGTAAAAGACTTGTAGGTGGGTGCAAAATATAAAGGGATTGATATGAATACTATCGACACGAAGTATGGTAAACATATTATCATTGAAACCGAGAACTTTAAATGTATACTTCCCTTACGATTTAATGAATACCTACTTCAAAAAAGAAGATCGCATTGAAAAGTTTAAACAATATCTGGCTGAGAAAGACGTGTACATCACCAGCGCCGGAACTGTAGGATAAACAACTAATTTAACATTTCCGTAAAAATAATAATATATATCTATGTATAACTGTTTGGAAATAAATTATATATTTTTTATTGCAAAAAAATGTCTTTTATTTCTTGATTAAATGAAGAGTAGGTACATCATAATGAAGAGAGTTGCTATTGATGAGACTAAAAATGTAATGTATAATATGGTAGTGTGGGCCTTTGCTTATCGTTATGCAAGAAGAGGTTTGTGGGAAAGTATTCAGTGGTAATTGTTAAGTAACAGTACAGGTTGTCCCATTTTGGTTGTCCTCGCAGGGTATCTCAGTTATTAGCAAAGATACAGAGATGCGGTTTTCGCGAACGTTGGCTACTTTTTGTGAAACGAAAGATGACACAAACAGAATTACTCTAGCTCTTCTCATTTTTGAGATACAGGGCGTTTTTGAAAAAGTTGCATTTTGAGACAGCCCCCGTATCTCAGCTATACGATAACTTATAGAAAAAGTGAAAAGTGTTCTTTATATAATTTTTCCGTAGAATGCAGCGCTGTTTTCAGAATGAGTATACGGGGTCAGGTCAAAAGTTATCGGGATCAACTTCATTTTTTTAAATGGGACACCCTGTCTATTTTCTCATAATTAAATTTTCCTTGTTCTAAGCATTTCAAATATGTATAGCATTCATCATTTTTTTATACAAATAGCGCAGTATTTCAAATTATTAACTGGATTGGTTAGTGGCCTTTGGTACTGCAATTGTTTTACCATGGCAACTTCATTTTTTGACATTTGTCAATATTTGCAAATTTGTTGATTGTTGAGATCCTTATTGTTAGTAAAGTTTTCAATATTCTTTTCGTTATTTTGAATTTTTACAAAGTTTCAAACCATGGTGAATAATTTAGGGTACGTGAACTATGAGAAATTAGATATGATTGGGGTTTATTACCAAACAAATTTTAATGCAGAGCAAGCGAAGGAAATATATTTTGAAAGGTATTTATATTTACTGGAATGTTAGTCATCATTTGAGTTAAATAAAATGTGAATATTATAGATTTCCGGAAAGAAGGCAACCGTGTAAAAACATTCATTAGGTTAAAACAAAACATATAGAAAAGAAAACGAAGAAAATAATGAAATAAATGTCCTTGCAGAGGTCACTGTTAACGAAAATTATACGTCTTGCAGAAAAATAGAAGAATCGGTGGGCATTTCAAAAACGAAAGTATCAAAATATTTAAAAATACCATTATAAACCATATATACCTCAAGTCATCCACCACTTACATCCGGGTGATGCTCAATTGCGTATCGATTTCTGTAGATGGTATATTCAGAAAAGTGAAGAAAATGGTAATTTTGGTCGTTTAGTTATATGGTCGGATGAAAGCCATATAAGCTCCGCCGGAATTTACAATCGTGCAACGAATCGTTTCTGGTCTAACGAAAATCGGTATGTTACCGTGATCCGTCAGCAGCAAGGCAGGTTTGGGTTCAATGTGTCCTGTTTCATTTTAGGAGGCAGATTAACATTTTACATGTTTGAAGGCAATTTGAACCATCAACGTTATTTGGAAATTTTGGACATTTGCCTTCCAGAATTGTTTGATGGTATTCCGTTAGCCCAGCTAAGAGGTTTATTTTCAGCAAGACGGGGCACCTTGCCACAATGCAAGACTAGTAAGAGATTACCTCAATACAATGTTTCAAAACCATTGGATTGGTAACAATGGACCAGTTAATTGGCCAGCAAGGTCCCCAGACCTATCAATTTTAGATTTTTTTGTGGGGCTACCTTAAAATAAAATTCATCAAAGACGTATGAAACTCAAGAAGCTTTGATGAATGCTACAAGAGAACCTTTGAAGAACTACGTTTAAGACCCTATTTTATTAAGATCCATTCAAGAAATTCTTCGAGATGTAGGATTTGTCTTGACCATAATGGTCAGCAAATGAGCAATATTTATAAAATTTTAATTCTTCTTATTTTCGTTTGTCTCTAAATTTATAAATAAATACATCCAATATTTATATGAGTTTCAAATCAACAATTCTGGAAATAAAATAAATTATTTTGCCGAAATTTTATCTTCTTCAATGATATATAATTACATAGTGATGGTTTTCTATATTAGGCACAAAAAAAAACAATAGAAGATTACGAATTCAAAGCCTACTAAGAAATTCAGTTAATAATACAAAATACCACGCTATTTATCAAAATAAGTGATAATTGTTATATATATTTGAAGTGCTTAGAACAAGAGAAATTTAATTATGAGAAAATAGACAGGGTGTCCCATTTAAAAAAATGAAGTTGATCCCGATAACTTTTGACCTGACCCCGTATACTCATTCTGAAAACAGCACTGCATTCTACGGAAAAAATTATATAAAGAACACTTTTCACTTTTTCTATAAGTTATCGTATAGCTGAGATACGGGGCTGTCTCAAAATGCAACTTTCTCAAAAATGAGAAGAGCTAGAGTAATTCTGTTTGTGTCATCTTTCGTTTCACAAAAAGTAGCCAACGTTCGCGAAAACCGCATCTCTGTATCTTTGCTAATAACTGAGATACCCTGCGAGGACAACCAAAATGGGACAACCTGTACACATTGTCTCTCGCTAAAATGTAAGACCGATTATAACCCAAAAAGTCACTATAGTAAAAACAACACGCTTGCGTTGACATTTTATGTGGCAGGATTTTTTACGTGATTTTTTCCGCTTTTTCAGGTTTTTTTCTATAGGATTTTTTTCCACAGGATTTTTTCCTAGGATTTTTTCTAAGATTTTTTCCGAGGATTTTTTTCCTAGGATTTTTCTTCTGCCGAGCGTTAAAAACACATAGGTAATATTTTGTTTAAAGAATACGGTATACACGACTTCACAAATTTTAATAAACTATAAGTTTTCAGGACTATTCTTTTACAAAATTTAAAAATTAGGGCAAACAATATTACAACAGTTCACAAGAATAAATAACAATTTTTTCTAAAATAAGGTATTTAAAATCTATTCAAGTTTAACTAACAGATCATAAGTTTTAACTTTTGATTTTAGTACTGCCAGTGTAACACGAAACACATCAATGTCTAGATTGTTAACAATTTTACAATAATGCATTAATAACAAGACTTTAGTTTAACCTTGCTTTTTCAGCATACGCTGCACTTCATACAACTCAAATCATATTTTAACTTCTTTATTTTGCGTATCAGGTCTTCTATTTGTTCCATTTTGGAGACCTCTTACAAATTGCTCCTGATGCAAACTTATGCATTGAATTCTTCATTATTATATTGTATTTCTGCAGACTTATTAACTTCAATGAAACCTTTACATCTGTCTAAAGGCCAGTTTATATACCCACTTGTTATAGACCTTATATCTAGTTACTTTTCTATTGCTTGTCTTTAGCACAGGAACGAACCAAACATATCTGGTTATTTCCTTTGTGACATATTTGCATATCAGAGATTCAAATCACACATGGGTTTGGTCACCTACTATTTTTAATGATGACGCACATCAGTTATTTTAATGATGCTGCTATCACTATATTTTTAGATACGACGCAAATTGACTATTTTTAGCTATGACGCGACCACCTTTTAGTGAGCACATAAACCGGCTATTTTTAGCTATGATACAACCACCATTTAGCGAGGATGTGAACCAGATGTGTGTCTAGCACAGACACCAACCACATATCTGGTTATTTCCCTTTGTGACATATTTGCATAGCAGAGATTCAAACCACACATGTGTTTCGTTACCTACTATTTTTTAATAATCACTCGCACCAGCTATTTTTAATGATGGTGCTGTCACTACATACTGTGCATAGCTATGACGCGACCACCTTTTACTGCAGACAAGCACCAATTATTTTTAGCTATGATACACCACATTTAGCGAGGACGCGAACCAGATGTGTGTCTAGCACAGACACGAACCACACATATCGGATTATTTCCTTTGTGACATATTTGTATAGCAGACATTCAAACCACACATGTGTTTGGTTGCCTACTATTTTTTAATAATGACTCACCAGCTACTTTTAATGATGGTAGAGGGAGAGTGTCTTTGAGAATTGCATCAGTAGGGTAATCGCCATCTGATGATGAATAACTGCTGCCATCAGGAGATGCTGTCCATTTTTTATATCGTGGCAAAACTGATGCAATTGCGCAACTTTCAGTTCTTCTACAAAACATTTTCACATATTTTCTTTAAATTTAAAAACTTTTCACATATCGTTACTCCTGTTTCATACCTTTCCGCTAGGACGTTACACTCCTCTTCACTATAATCACCTCGCCCGTAAACCTTCTCATGTTGGACATCGAATACTAATGCCGAAAGTTCTTGCTTCAAGCGTTCCACCGCTGTTCTCAGGTCGGTTGCTTTGGTCCATTGCTCTTGAGCATGCCATCCACATGTTTTACACAGTACTCACCACGCATTACACTATTTTCTTATATTATTACTCTAAACTCCCCACTATGTTACATTAGTGCAGATATGAACCATGTAATTGATTACCGCACAAATCTGGTTACGCGTTATTTCTAATTAGCAATTTTTTTAATTATGGTTCTGTCACTATATCTTTTAGATAAGACGCGAACCGATAATTTTTAGCTATGACGCGACCATCTTTTACTGCAAACAAGCACCGACTATTTTTAGCTATGATACACCACATTCTAGCGAGGACGCGAACCAAATGTGTGTCTAGCACAGACACCAACCACACATACCTGGGTATTTCCCTTTGTGACAGCACAGATTCAAACCACACATATGTTTGGTTACCCACTACTTTTTAATAATGACTCGCACCAGCTATTTTAATGATGGTGCCGTCACTATAATTTTTAGCTAAGACGCGAACCGACTATTTTTAGCTATGACGCGACCACCTTTTACTGCAGACAAGCACCGACTATTTTTAGCTATGATACCCACATTCTAGCGAGGACGCGAACCAGCTATCATCTGACCCCCAAGGTGATCTTGCAAATCTAGTGACTTTTTAGTGACTTTTTCAAATCTATTAACTTTTCTAGTGACTTTTGAGTTAGGATCGGCCTTGTATAACTACTTAATTGTCATACTTGCCTTTCATACACTGTACTAACGTACCTATTGTATAGAGAATATGCTGTCTACCTTCCAAATCTACGTATACATATGTATATGCAGAGAGTTTTCAATCTTCGTCTTTTCTTCATCTCCAACTCAACTTATTAGCACAATCTTTGATGTTTGACAAAATTTTGGCAAGATCATCCAAGACTGAGTGTGCGTGTATGTGCGTGTGGTGTGCATGTGCGTGTGCGTGTGCATGTGCGTGGACAGGTCTCTACATCCGTCACAGCCTGCCAAATTGTTCTATATTATAGTAAGTTTCGTAAGTATTGTACCTTGCTCAGCTAGACCGTGTTGCAACTTACCTTTTAATATACCAATCAACACACCCAACATTTTTTATTTGCTATAATTTAACGCTGCTTTGTATAATAACATCAACCGTTGCTGTTTATTTTTCTTCTATTTGTATACTTTAAATTCAGGGTTTCTACATTACGAAGATTGTAGTTTAGTTATAATTTATTACACCTTTGAGTGATAAACAAACATTAAAGCACGTGCCTCATTGAATATAAAATATCTATTATGGCGCAACACACGACCTTCTACCCTACAAAACAGAAATTACATACAACATCGTAAAACAAAACAAATATTTATTCCGGATGAACGTTTCAAAATTTGTGTCAGATAGAGATTAATAAACATCTAAAAGCTAACTTGACAAACACTTATCAAAGCTGCCTGTGTCTATGCAAATATCTATAATAATAATACTCATACCTATTTAATTGGTTTATAGCCTTACTGGCTTTGTCTTAAGACACGTTATAAACAAAAGTTATGTAAAATTAAACTTTAATCTTTAAAAAATAGGTTTCTACACTTTCCCATGAAGTATATTCTTATTCAATATTAAAATTTTAACATCGACTTTAGGACCTATTTCCGTACACATTACGCGTGGTACCAAAAAACGCATAGATCATCAGTTAATCGACATGTTTAGAATCTATATACAAATATCCTTGAATATTTGATCATAACAAAAACTGCGCCTAATAAATTCACCCTGTTCACCGCTTGATTTTTCCTAAAACTATTTGTATTCGTTACTTAAAGTGTTATTTACAAATGCATTTTTGCTTGCAATATTGATAGAAGCAAAGTTTTATTCGAAAAAATGTTTTACGTTTTATAATCTTAACTTCCGTGGCGGAAATTTGCATTCAATTAGATGCATCATGCGTTCTGTGTATGTCATGTTTAGTTCACTTCGGAAGTGGATAAAAATTCCTTTATAATTATTAGAAGCAACTTCGATTTTTGTGGTCGATTCCATACTTTATGTTCAACTAATAAGTGTTACGAAAAATGTTATTCATAGGTATCTTTATAATATATTAGGTATGCAATTTATTTGTAGATATTTAAAAGGTGTCACGAAAAAGGTCGCGGGCAATTGGTCGCGCGAAAAATGTCGCGCACATTTGGTCGCGCGTCAAAGGTCGCCACGAAAAAAGGTCGCCGGCAAAAAAATGTCGGGCAAATGGTCGCGCGAAAAAAGGGCGCATAGGAGAATATAGCTTTTGGTTTATACTTGAAAGGTAAACGACGAGCTGGTAATATAGTATAGATGTAGACCGTCCCACAACACTGTAAATATGTTCAAAATTGCATTCAACTTTCCTTCACATTTATCCAGTTTTAGGACTGGCAGGTAATAACTGACGTGTTTAAAAGTTGTTTTAAAAATTTATTTAATGTATACTGAAGTCGGCTTTCATAAGGAAGGAAAGTTGAATGAAATTTTGAACATATTTACAGTGTTGTAGTCTACATCTATAAGAAAAATTAAAAAATGACAAAGGCCCGACTTTACAGTGTACATTATATTACATTACATATATAAAATGCAAAAACAACAAACAAAATAAATAAAATGAAAACAAAAATTTTAAAAACAACTTTTAAACACGCCAGCTATATTTTCCTATCCGCTCTTTTTTTGCGCGACCATTTGCCCGTGCCCTTTTTTCACCGGCGACCTTTTTCGCCGGCGACCTTTATCGTCGGCGACCTTTTGACGCGCGACCAAATGTGCATTTTTTCGCGCGACCAATTAGCGACCTTTTTCGTACAACCATTTAAAAGATGTTTATTGCATATGATTACGTAAAGGTAAAACAAATATTGTAGACTTTCATAGAATTTAGTGCTTTATATAGTTTTTTACAAAAATTGAATGTAAATAATATTGGTATCGGGAATAAGGTTTACCAAATCTTGTAAAATTCGATACTAAATTATAGATTATTTAATAACATAATTATGCACAAATTTAAGGTACAGGATAGATGTTCAACAAGTTAATGTTATGCCTCCCTGTGATATCAGAATCCTTATTTATGTCGATGCACCATAAGGAATTTTATGCATTTTTTCGGACCATAAATTTTGACCAAGAAATGTCAACATTTATTTATGCAAATCTTTGGGCATAAATAAAAATTTTTTCGTGGTCATATTAACTGAAAATTTATTGCATTTTACACCCTGAATTTTGGGAAATTAAAATCATTGTTTATACACTAATTTAATTGAAAAATTAAATTTTTGAAATATATAATTTAATGTATTTTCCGTAAATGGGATTTTGAAGAGATGTCGGAATCGTTAATATCAATTTTTTGCAAAAGTACTAATTAAATGCAAATTTTATGTTTTTGTGACCATATATTTTAAAAAGCAATCGTTATTTATGCCCAATTTTTTAAAAAACGTTTACATTTGATGTCATAAGTAAATTTAATGCATTTTGACCATGGATTTACGAAACAAAATTAAAATTTCTTCTGTTATACATTTTCCATAGATGTCAAGGGTTAAACCACCATTAAAAAAACATTCTACCGTGTTGTATAATAAACTTTATGTATAATAAAATACTTATCTTTTGGATTTTTAATATTTTTAAATTATACAATCAAACGTTTGATAACGCCATTATCTTCGTTAGTAATATTTGTTAAAATTGAAATATTGTAAACAATTTTGTCAAAGGAAAATTAAATCATAAACATCAGCCTGCTATCAACATTACAGTTAAAAACATATAAAGACTCTAAAATTATAATACATTTAATAAACATTGTAAAAGATGCAAAAAATTCCACAATTTTATTTAAATGTACAAATGAATGCAGTTTTCATGGATGAAACAAATTAAAACATTAAAATCATTACGATGAATTATCGCTGTATGGGATACGCATCAACCTGTTGATAACATTGTTGTCAATTTATAACTTCTATAAAATTGTATGAATTAAAATAAAATTTTTAAAAGAGTTATTGGAAAAGACAAACTGATCAAAACCAGGATATAACAATTATGCACTTCAAAACCAAATATCATTTTAAATAAGTTACATTTTGAAATAATAATTAATATAAATTCTACGATCAATAAATAAATGCAAAAAAATATTTATAAAAAAAAGATGTTATTTTCAATAATTATCAATAAATAATTTATCTCTTATAAATAATATTTAGTAATAATATATTATATTTGGAATTTTAAAACAATATATGAATAATAAAAACAAAATAAAAATGAATTTGGTTCATTAATGTCGATAAGGTCCTCAATTAAATTTCGCGATCATCTACATGTTTATAAATTGGATGTCTAAAAAACCAATATTTAAATTATCTTCAACCTATTTTTTCTTGCAAAACTTCAATATCCTGAGTACTACTGTCTTTTTAATTGTAACTCAACATTTCTGATAAAAATAATGGACTAATTTTAAATTCATGTATCAAGTTTATTCCAAGAACAATTGACCAATTAACACCTATTTATCCTTTTAAAAGGAAAATTTGTCTATTTTTCATATAAATATTCAATCTGTTCATAAATTAATTTATTAAACCTTTATAAAGATAAAAAACTTTGATATTATTTGTTTAAGGACATTTTAACTCTGAACATTACGGTCTAAAAATTAAATAAGTGAAATCCCACTGCAGAACTACTAAGTTATTAGTATTTGTAAATCGAACTTTACATTAACCATTACCTTTTATTAATGACAAGCATCAATTACATTGTAATTGTGTTTGTAAGATTGATTTAACATTGATCTTTCTACGATAATGTTGAGGTAATGCCAAACTGAATATTTCAGGATTGTTATCCTGGGAGATTTCAATGTTCATTTTAATAAAGATAAAAAGTCACGCATCTTTGGATCTTTTAATACTTTGGTTTTACCCAAACTGTTTTATTGCTACTCGGGAGATAACTGTTTGGATAAAATTATCAATTTCTCCACCAATAAGTATCAGTGAATTTTGTCCGATCACTTAGGACAAAATGTTCTGCTAAATGATTTGAAACTCAACAAAATACTTGCGTTGTAACCCAACGTCCGCTAACCAATTTTAACTTTTTTACCATGTTATCAATGCGATTGGGACAGTGTCATTGAACATAATAATGGAAATGATTGCAATGGTCCTTCAATTTTCTAAATTTTTATTAGTTGTTACTTGTATTGCTTTCCTGAAGTCAAACGGATAGGAAATAGCATCTATAGGAATGGTTTACTAATAAACGCGTAAATTAAGAAATAATCTACAATTAATCTTAATACGTCATTTACCCACTGACAATCTTTATAAAATCAGAAAATTCTTCGTGCAATTTACGCTAAAGAGATTAAACTAAAAATTGAAGCTAATGATAGATTTTTTAATGCTGGAAATATCAGCGCAATTGGTCGATAATAAATTCCAAAAAAATGATATTGAACCGCATTGTGACCTATCAAAAATTTTATTATTTTGAATGTGCTGACATAATGTCAATCTGTTCGGATCGATTATCAGTCATTGGATTTAATGTTTTACTTATTTTAATTTCACAATTTCACAAAAAGTACCGTGTAATAACTAACAAAAACAGTAATTTGAAAGATATTTTTTAAAGGCTGTTAATTAAGCGTATATTAACGTTTGTTAAACCGCTAACATATTTGATCAACATTATTATTAATTCAAGTTTTCCGATTTCTCAAATCAGCATTATGTTTACTTCAAAAGGAAAAAATGAATTAGGTAGTTATAAATTTATATTACCGGCGTTTAGTAAAATAGTTGAAAAAATTATCTATAACCAAATAGTTAACTTTGAAACAATAATCTTTTCTATCGTGCATACGGTTTCGGAAAAAACATCACAATTATAATGTTTTTAATGATGCATTAATGCTTTGAGAACATCACATGGTTGCTGCCTTTAATTTAAATTATTTCTGACACGAAACACTGATTCGTAAGTTAAAATTTTGTATAATTTTATAAGATTGATAGCTTCCTACTTAAGATATCAAATTGAACAACGTTTTACTCTTCCCATAATTTTCGGTTCAATTTTGGCCCAATTCTTTTTAATTTATATTAATCACAGTCGATTTCTTTACATATTTGCATTCTTTATAAAGATGCAACTATCTGATATTTATTGCGTTTTCAATGCTCAGAGTCTCAATTCTGTTAACTGGTTTTAAAATAAATTGAAATTGAATGACGCTAAGACAACCTTTTGCCGTTATCCCTATAAAAATTAATACTAATATTTTGGTATTAATCACTTGATGCTTATCGATAATAAATTAAATTTTAGTCACACTGTAGTAATGTTTCGAAAAGATTAAAAATCAATTTCTATTAAAAAGACTTCAAAACAACACTTGACAAGTTTACGTACAGCTTACTTTGCCTTAATTCAAAGTACTCTGTCTTATGCAATTTTAGTTTATACAGTGCCTCATAACATTTCCCCTTCAACGGAAAGCTGTTAAATTATTAATCTTCAATTTAGAAAATTTGTCGAAAGGCCTTTATTGAATTAAAATTTTTACTTTTCTGTCTATTTATTTTAGAATCTCTGTTATGCTAAAAACACAGTAAAGTAATTTGATGTACATAACCACGATACTAGACAAAAGGAAAATGTTCGTTAGCACTGTAATTAACAAAGTCAAAATGGACCTGTTTATCTATCCCTTTATATCGACTTCTAACACTAAATGTTTACCTTTTCAATTTAAAACTAAAATTAAAAGTTTCTAATTTTAATGCATTTTACTCTGTGGATGAATTTTTAGCAAATTGTTTATACTTAAGTTTTTCATATTGTACTGTGTTTGTACGTTATTGTAACAGTATGTGTTTTTTGTATTAATGTTATTAAACCTGACAGTGTAAGTGTACCAAACGTTCACACAATAAATATTTATTATTATTATTATTATTATAAAATTAAATTTTAGTAAAACAGCCAAAGGTAATAATTTAATGACTTTTCCTTTGGTATCTTCAAAAAATATTATCTTTTTAAAAATTTTCTTTAAAATTCAATAGCAAATCTGAAACACATTATCAGAAAGGTTTATAACTGTTTTATAATCAATAGATTATTATTTTGTTTTTTAAATTTATTAAATTCTTCTTTTGATTGACATGAGATTAAATTTATTTTCAAGATTTAAACGTTATAGAATCAATTTATCCCAATCTTCTTTATTCAATTTTAACTTTTGGTTGTCTAGGTTTTTGCTGTGTTTTTCCCAGACCTTAAGCAATTATATGTTAAATTACCAGAACTATAATTTAAATAAGGTTGAAATTAAGATTAAAATTAAAAATTACAAAAACGTTCTGACTATTTTTCATTTAATAAACTTGTTTATAAAGATATCTCTTTTTAGTTTTAACTAGATTATTTTATTTGATGTGATGTTTAAATTTGTGAATCTTCTTATTTTCAAATTGGTTTTTCAAATTACACTTACATTATAACTTGATTAAATTTTGTTAAATTGTTTTTTGGCTGACAAATTTTTGTTTCCGTAGAATTTCTGATTTGTCATCTTTAAGGCAGTTTAAAATTTTTTTTTAATGACAGTTATTCTTTTAAAATTAATTTTATAGTTGGATTTTACGTTTCTCAAACTGTTATGTTGATAGCAGGCTGATGTTTATGTTTAATTTTTTAACTTTGACAAAATTGTTTAAACATCTTTAATCATTTTTAACAAATATTACTACTGACGAAGATAACTGTTATCAACGTTTAGATTAATTTAAAATACACCATTAAAAACCCAAAAAGATAAGCATTTTATTATTGTGATAATGATAAGTTTACATTTTGAACCAATTTTTCTAAAAAAAATCAAATCCTCGTTGCTCAATGTTAACTTAAAAATTTTATTTATCGCATTATTTTAAATGAAACGTTATTAATGAACCAATTTTTTGTAATATGAATTTTTACCAGGAGATTAAAATTGTTTTTGGACCAATTTGTTATAAAGTCCCAAAGCTTGTAGTAAGTAAATTTATGCATTTTTTACCGTATTTTGACCAAGAGATGTCAAAGTTATTTAAACATCAATTTAATAGGAAAACCGTTAAAATTTTTTTGTCACCAAATGAAGTTTAACTAAGATATTAAAAAATTTTATTTATGTAAGTGTTAAACGTTTCTTCATTAGTTTAATAATTTATTTTCCTAACATTTGGTTTTGAAGATGTAAACGTTTTTATGAACCAATTTTCAAAATGTATGATTGAATCGATACCAAAGAAATTTTAATTTTCGGACCAAGAGATGTTTATAAAATTTTTTCTAAAAATTTAAAAATTATTTTGATTCTTACATTTTTTATATAAAACGTTGTTTATGTACCAATTTTGAAAATAAAGGATTTATTTAATAAGTAAATTTAATATACAGGGTCCGCCAATAGTGGTACGAAGCTTTTAGTGTATAAATATCGCAAAATTATTTATTGCAGGATTGTGTGGGATCTTTCGGGTTACAATTAGAAAATATTTTCCAAAAATTACTATGGGTATTACAACAAAAGTTATATTTTTTAATTGGAACATACCGTATATTATTATAAATTTGGATCCCTGGTTAATTTTAAGGCACTTTATTCACTATTGAGTATCTTAAACGCGCAATTTAGGCGCTGCATTCAATTTTTAAAATTTAGAGGTTGAAAGAAAATTGTAAAACCGTATAGAAATTGTAACACAAAATTTTAATGGTTGATTAGTCATAGACTGTTTTACATAAAATCGTAAAATAGTAATATTATCTTTTAATTTTCGAGATATCGTAATGCAAAGTATAGATTTTCAATCATAGATAATTATTGTTTACATTGTTAGATAGGACATTTCATTACATTTTTATGATATAACATTGTTGGTATTATGTTTTGCCGTTTTGATAATCTAGTTTTTACTGAATTTGCAAAGTTTAAGATTTTTAATCATAGATAACTTGATTTATTTAAATGGAAAGGTATACATTGTGTTACATTGATAGATAAAATTTAATTACATTTTTTTGATATAACATTGTTGGTTTTATTTTTGCCGTTTTTTGATAATCCAGCTTTTTACTGAATTTATCGATTTTAAGAAAATAGTATTAAATTAAATTTCAAATTGTGACACGCTGATTTAGACAATACTGAATTCTTTAATAAAAGAAGCTTCAACCGATCTAACATATTAGAATGTAGCAAAAACATTTCTAATTCGCAATTTCATATTCTCAGCAGTTGTTGGTTCTTCCTCATATACTTTATTCTTCACAAACAAGAAAAAATCCAATAGAGTTATATCGAGATCTAGCTGGCCATATCGGTCCTTGTTTCCTATCAATTTTTGTGAAACGTCGAATTTAAACTGGTTTACAATTCTGGCATGATGAGGATGCGTCTTGTTGGAAAAATATATCTTCTTTGAAAAGGTACATTCTAACAAATGATATAATTCGTTTTCTAGAAAATGATGATATTCTACGTGAGTGTGCCATTGAAAAAAAAGGACCAACAATAGTTGAATATACCTGAAACATTCACTGACCATTTATTTTGAGAGACTAACCGAAATTGGTGTGATTTTCATTTGAAAAAAATGAAAATTATTGTTCACAATCATTTCGATTAAATGTACATTCGTCGGTAAATAATATTCAATATAAAATTTTCGTTTGCATTTAACTGTTGTGAACCCACTGGCAAAATTAATTCGATTTTGAAAATCTTGTTCTTTCACTCTTGATGTAATTGTACATGATAGGGTGAAATTTATTTTCTTTAACATTCGTCTCACGGAAGTTTGACTGATTTCTAAATTGTCATAATTTGAATACTAACGTGGGGTTTTCAACTAGCTACAAGTACACGAAATTCATTTTCTTCATTTGTAACAACTTTAGCTCTTTGTTTTTAGTATATCCAACACTTCCAGTACTTTCAAATCTTTCTAAAGATTGCAAACGATTCTTCTTGGTTGTCCTCGATCAGGATAATCGTAGATTCGACGGGCCAATAAACAATTTTGTTTGCTTCTCCAAGCACAAATATCAAGTCAACTGATTCATTTTGCAAAAATTACTCATTATAATTCTTAAATAAACGTATTACGTATATGATGTTCGTAAGTTAAGCGTCAAACATTCACACTGCAATAAAGTTATTAACTCAGTTACGTTTGAACATACACGCGAAATGACAAAACAGATACTATTGCTTAATTTTGTTTCTAATATTCTTTTGTTTTCATAGCTTGATGTGATAAACAATTATACATACATATATGTAAACCTACAAAATCGACAAATTCAGTAAAAAGCTGGATTATCAAAAAACGGCAAAAAATAAATACCAACAATGTTATATCAAAAAAATTGTAATTAAATTTCCTATTTATCAATGTAACACAATGTATACCTTTCCATTTAAATAAATCAAGTTATCTATGATTAAAACTCTTAAACTTTGCAAATTCAGTAAAAAAGCTGGATTATCAAAAAAACGGCAAAACATAAATACCAACAATTTTATATCAAAAAAAATGTAATTAAATTTCCTATCTAACAATGTAAAACAATGTACACCTTTCCATTTAAAAATCAATTTATCTATGATTGAAAATCTTAAACTTTACATTATGATATCTCGAAAATTAAAAAGATAATATTACTATTTTTACGATTTTATGTAGCACAGTCTATGACTAATCAACCATTAAAATTTTAGTGTTACACATTTCAATACGGTTGTTACAATTTTTCTTTCAACCTCTAAATTTTAAAAAATTGAATGCAGCGCCTAAATTGCGCGTTTAAGATACCTAATGAGTGAATAAAGTGCCCTTAAAATTAACCAGGAATCCAAATTTATAATAATATACGGTATGTTCCATTTAAAAAATTTAACTTTGTGTTGTAATACCCTGTATACAGTAGTAATTTTGCGAAAATATTTTCTGATTGTAATCGAAAGATCACACCATCCTGCAATAAATAATTTTGAAAACGATATGTATAAACTCATAAAGCTTCGTTCACGCACTATTGGCGGACCCTGTATTTTAATGAATTTTGGTGAACATGAGTGAAAATCGCTATTTATGCATTATTTTTTAAAAACGTAATGCATTGCATCGTTGCAAATATAAATTAAAAACATTTCACTGTACTACGTAGATTTTGACCAAAATAAAATTGGTATGTATGCTCAAAGTTCGTTGGAAACATGTTTCATTATTGCATCGTTCATGATTTAATTTATATGTCAAAATATGACATATTTTAACAATTGTGCACATCGTTTCTATTTCTTCTTTTAGCATGAAATATTACTTCTAAGATGCATTCTTAAATTGTATTACTGCTACAGATGTTTAATAGTACAAAGTACGGCAATTATCAAAGTAATACATTTCAAATTGTCGCTAATGCTGGCTAAATCATGTTGATTTCGACGAAAATTTCACTTATTGCAAATTTTAACAACAGCTAATGCACGAATATAGTTTATCCATGTCAATACATTACCATGCATAAAGTAAACAAACACTTTATTTTATTGCAAAAATCAAGCATTTTACCTAACGAAATGTTTGTAACATAGCCATTGAGCTAAATCATTTATAACTGTCATTTCTGACGTACTGTCGAAAGCGACAACAGTTTTAAAACGACATTTATATATGAAAACTAATGGACGAAGATGTTTAAGCACACCGACTGAAATACAGAAAGTCGTTAGAAACTGTTTAAGCTGAAAAAAAAATCATTTGAAAAATACAATGTATGACATATTCATGGTACAATAAGACGAAATTAAAAATATAGTGAAAACATTTACTTATTTTTCCGACTTGTCAAAATAATATTCTTTTTCAATGTGATCCTTTCCATGGTGAAAGCAACTTTCAGCAAAAATGACGATGATATTTAGCAAATATAAAGAATATTGATTTAAGAAAAAATCCAAAACTCTTTACAAGAAGAAATTATTAATTTTTTACTAGATGCAAATGAAATCTACTTGATGATGAAAATAATTTATGCAAAATTTTCAAAACGAATGTGATATACTAATTTAACAATTATCTTATATTTGTGTTGTGTTTGCATTGCTGAAGCTTACGCAATGAAGAACTCCTAAATTTAAAAGGAAATAACATAGAATAAAGAAAACAATTCAGGTTTGTTCATAATTAAAACAAAGACCAACAAGCGTCGATTATTTATGATCACTTCATTGTTAGAAAAATAACGTATATAGAACTATTCAACAAATATTCAGGTCTGTCCTAAATACACGTACGATCGAACTTATGGAAATGGAAAATGTCATAGCCATTGTAATTAATAGGTGGTAGGCATGTATACTCCATGCCAGCCGGGAGGTACCACCACCCTTACCATGGGCCTTAATATTGGGTCTCCGATTTTCTGAGCTCGGTAAGGGCTGCCGGTTACCTTTTCCATCATCCTTAATCTATTCTCATCCTTATTCTTCCTTCTGCCCTCACTGTCTTCCTATCGGATTAAAAGTCCCAAATTAAAAATAAGATGGCTGTGGTTTCTAGGGTTATAAATTCCGGACGTAAAATCCTGCCCCATCGGATGTCCGGGAGGGCAGGGCCCAAGCGACCTCGGTCATCGAAAGTATCAACTTTCTGATTCACTACTGCAACATCCGCGGTATCAGGTCTAATCTTAATGCTATTCACCAACATCTTGAACAATTACAACCTGATATATTGTTTCTATCTGAAACACAAGTCTCCTCTGAAAGATCCGAGTCACCCGACTTGCAATTTCCTCAATACCATCTTCACTCTAACTTTCGATATAAAGGAGGCGTATGTGCGTACATCAAGGACAGAATTGCTTGCAGAGGTTTCTTCCTTAGAAAATAAAAATTTTGACGTGATTTGGTTTAAACATTCTGGTCCTAATTTTGTGAAATTCTACTGTTGCATTTATAGGTCTCATAATGACAGCAACTTTCAAGACTTCTTCGATTACCTTAGTATGAAAATTGACTATCTCCTGTCTCAGTTTCCATCTTGCGATATCTCATTTGTAGGCGATTTCAATGTTCATAACTCTAATTGGCTTAATTTTCATCTACTACAAATCCCGCTGGTCATAGTGCAGAAACATTTGCTATTTCATGTGATCTCACAAAATGATTTCTGAACCCACAAGAATCCCTGATAACCCTAACCATACTCCACATCTTCTAGATCTCTTTCTTACATCAAACCCTCTTGTTTATAAAACTTCCGTTCTTTCGCCTTTAGGTCTTTCCGACCATTGTCTAATAAAATCATTTCTACTGTACCTAATTCCACTGTTGTTCGCAAAACCGATAGAACCTTGTGGTGTTTTAAGTCAGCTCGATGGAGTGATTTACGGGATTTCTTTGCAACCTTTCCATGGCGTGAATATTGTTTTAAGTCGTCCTCTTCTTCGGACATCGCTCTTTCAGTATCTGAAGTCATCCTCATGGGAATGGAGTTATACATTCCGAAAAACAGTACCGTGTGGTCATTCACGTTCCCAACCCTGGTTCAATAAGGCTTGTTCTGATGCAATATCTTTAAAAATAAATGTTACATTAAATGGAAATCTAATAAATCGGTTGACAGTCATGTAGAATACGTTGGTGCTAGAAATATCTGCAAAAGTGTCATCACTAAAACTAAAAAGTTGTTCGAACAACGAAAATGCAATGAACTAGCTACATCTCCTTTAGGCAGTCGTAAATTTTGGTCTTTAGCAAAAGCCATTAGTAAAAACTTTCGAACATCTTCATTTCCCTGACATCTATTGACGGATCGGTAGTTGCTGATTCTGTAGACAAAGCCAACGTTTTTGTGGATTTGTTTGCATCAAACTCGTGTCTCAATGATTCTGGAAAAGATGTGCCCTAGTCAACTCTTCTTCATAAATTATGAAACCAATTCATTTTCGGTACAAGCTCTTGGAATCGATCATCAGTAGGCTTGATCTCAATAAGGCGACTGGCCCAGACGGTATCCCAGCTATTGTCTTAAAGAAATGTTCCCCGAACTAGTACCAGTCCTATCTAAGCTCTATACGATCTCTATATCTTCTGAATTCCTTCATCATGGAAGTTAGCAAATGTTCAACCTATTCCCAAAAAGGTGATAAGACCGATCCCTCAAATTACAGACCAATTGCCATCACTTCCATTTTGTCTAAAATCATGGAAAAATCCATCAATCAGCAACTACTCACGTTCCTTGAAACTAACAAACTTCTTAGTGACCACCAATATGGGTTTAGGCAAAGTCGTTCAACAGGCGATCTTCTTTCATATGTGACCCAAGTTTGGAACAATACAGTAGAGCAGTCCAGTGAAACAGTTGTAGTCGCTTATCTCAAAGGCATTTGACCAAGTTTGGCATAAATGTTTACTTGCCAAACTCACCTCGTTTGGGTTAACTGATACGTTCATCAACTGGGTTTCTAGTTTCCTTGATAAAAGACGAATACGTGTCGTAGTTGATGGCTTTTTTTCAAAAGAAGTTAGCTTTAACGCGGGCGTACCACAAGGATCCGTTATAGCGCCTGCACTTTTTCTGCTGTACATAAATGACCTTATTTCTTCAACAACTAACCCCATCAGTCTACTCATAGTGATTCTATGTCAAATCCAGAAATTAAAGCTGAAATGGCAAATTCAATCAACAAAGACATTCAACGTATTCCCGAATGCGGAAGCAATAATCTAGTTAAATTTAATGCTAACAAAACTCAGTGTTGCCTTATGTCCGCCAAAAAGATCGATCAT
Organism: Vesta saturnalis; assembly: GCA_036346205.1. Classification (NCBI taxonomy): domain Eukaryota; kingdom Metazoa; phylum Arthropoda; class Insecta; order Coleoptera; family Lampyridae; genus Vesta; species Vesta saturnalis. The sequence continues at coordinate 342,743 of JARFJB010000334.1, forward strand.
TTCCTGTTGTAAGTATGAATGGCTCAGTTCTTAAGTTTTCAGACTCTATTACTCTGTTGGGTATGACTGTATCTTCAAATCTCTCATGGGTTGACCATCTTCTGTCAGCTACCAAAACAGCTGCTCGTAAAATAGGCTTTTGTACAGATCTAAGCAGTACTTTACCTCTCGACAACTCCTTCTGCTGTATAAGGCCCAAATTCGGCCTCATCTGGAATATAATTCTCACCTTTGGGTTAGTGCTCCTCAATACGCTCTCGATATCGTTGATCGTATTCAAAAGAGGCGATTAGGCTTATAAATGACCCGTCCTTAACTTCTCACATACAGTCCCTTGAGCATAGAAGGATGGTTTCAGTTCTTTCTTTGTATTATCGTTATTACAACGGCTATTGTGCTGGTGAATTACATTCTTTGATACCATCTCCGGCTATCTTTGCGAGAAACACTCGGTTCGCTCATTCACATCATCAGTATGCAGTACAAATCTCCACTTGTACCAAACGGCGCAATCCACATTTTCTACACGGCTTCTAAACTCTGGAATGATCTCCCTAGTTCCTGTTTTCCTCTCACTTATGATATGAGAAAATTTAAGGTAGCTGTTCATAGGCATCTATTGGCAATTCATTATCCTCTATCCATCCTCCTAAGTGTTCCTGAGTGCTTTAGCACGATAGGCCTTTTTAGCCTGTTCAGGTCCACAATCATAAAAAAAAAATTCATACTTTTAAGCATACAAGCAAAATTACCAACTTTTTGAGTTTACCAGAACAATTTTATAACATTGTTTTAACGTCCGCCACTGTATTTAACCGGCAAGTAAAGAAAATTTAAAACATCATGGATGAAAAAGCGAACTTTCAAAATCCTGTGTTGATCAATCTTGCAATAAAACTAATATTTGAAACGATTTTTATGATGGTCACACTGACAATACAGTCGTTATATCAATGATAATGCTACTAAAGATTCACCAGTTATTAATATAGATCACAATCTTAAAGCATTTTCAGCTCAAATTAATTCAGAGCAACAAACAATAATAAATTTCTTTTGTTTTCTGTTTTTTAGATACTTTATTGTAACAAAATTTGTGTCTATTTTTTAAAATTATAAATGTTTTGGGTTATGGATAAAATTTTATGCTCCATGTCATAAAGTGTCTATCGAACTCCTGTTACTCGTCTCGTTGTGCTCGGCTATAATCACAGACTCATGAAATAAATCACTTTTGACTTGGTACATAATAACTATTCCGACTGTTGAATAAGTTTAATAACAATTCCAGCTAGTTGAAATATGGTTGGTGCAAAATTTTAAATTTGTGTTATTTCATGGATTGATTTAAGTGGACATAAGTATGTAATGGTGTAGGTAATTACCTTGCAGTGTTTTACCTCCAAAATATCTTTAACTGAAGTGGTAAGGTTCATTGATATCACTTATTGTGGGTTTGATAGTTGAGAAACTATTTTACTGCTTAGAATGCAATTTTAGTGGTCATTAATTACACAATGCACTAATTACGTTTCATTAATTACTTCAAAAGAGAATAAGAAAGGTATCAAATAACCTAAAACTTTTTGAAACTTTATGAATGAAGTTAATAATAATTATTATTATTAGATATATTTTAGCTTTTGTTATACATGGAGTATTTACAATTGTCAAAGTACAGATAAAACAAAAAAACAAACAGAATTAAGGCTATTTACAGACAGTAACATATAAGCAAAACAAGTAGCATGAACACAGTAGAAGATATCTCAGATTGTATTACTTAAGAATTCGTTGTAATCGTAATATGGATTATGAAGTGGAAGTTTGTTAAATAGTTTATAACAAAAAGTTTGGCCCTGATTGCGTTTTGATAGTCTTTGTAGGGTACATATAAATCGTTTTCCATTCTTGTGTGATGTGTTAACTTCTGAGCATTTGCAGTTTGAAATTGATTTGCGTACATAACTGCATGCAGAATAAACAAACTTAGTAGAGTTAAGATTTTAAGTTTTACAAAAGGTAGTTTGCAGTCTTCTTTGTACAACTTATTGTTTAAACTCTACCAATTCACCAATTCAAAGTATTGAACTATTTGTTTGTTTACAGAACCTTGACCTTATAATACCAATCTTTTTTCTTACGTGCGATACCAAGCGGGGTGCATTTTTTACATATTCTGAGACAATTTAATATTTTGCTGCACAATTTTACTCAGTTGGGTTCTTATTGACTAAAAAAATCTATAAGCAGTTAACTGTAACTTTTATTCAAATTCATATTCAACATATATAAGCAATGTGCAATTATTCTTTATTTTTGCAACTTATGCACAATATTTGCTTTTGTGAATGTTCTAGGCATACAAACTGGTTATAATCTACACAACATGTCTTGACTTCCTGTCCTTGACCCTTGTACAAAGATAACATCGTATCTGACTTGGTCGTGGTTGATCTTGTGAATCTTTCTTTTTCAATTTCTGGAAAACCTTCACCATGCATTCCTTTATGTTCGCCTACAAACCATTATTATTTTTTGTAACCAATCACTATGTTGTCTTTGGATAAATATTTGCCTAATTGAAGGAGAAACTTTTCTTGCATCTAAATGGCCCTTTTCATAATCGGGATTAGCCATGATTCATATTTGGAATGCATTTATTGCGGAAATGTCAATCACATGATAAAACATTGCCATATGCCACCTAGCAGTCTTTCTTTGCGTGGTGTACTTTTGTGCCATTTGGTCTGTTGCATCTACTGCTTTAGTACCGTTGTAATGTAAGATCATGTCTGGTTTTAGTCTACATCTTCACCATTGACTTTGTCATCTTCATGTTCGCTGGAAAGCAGTATGACTGCGCGGCTTTTTTTTGGCACGTATGAAACCAAAGTGCAGTTCTTTTTGAAAGCGAACATACAAGAAAGTACTGGCTTTATTGGGGATGGCAATAGTTCTCTCGGCATAATGTTTTATTTTTACGCAGCGTTCCACAGAGTGTCAACTTTTTTCCCAAAGTTTATCCGCCAGACTTGTAAGACTTGTAAAAAATTATCGGTTGTTATACCGTATTCTGTACCTAAATGGTCAACAAGATCAAGAACTACCCGTTCGCCTTGGTTTTTTCCGGGTTTATTGTTCATTTTTCCGAAAAAACAGATAAGAGTTAGCTACATGACGCAGAATATGACACAAAAATTACCTAAATACACCTGCAAGTTCACAGTACAGTTAAAACCGCATTCGCTAGAACGAATCTTAATGCCATACTATTCGTTTACTTTTCATAACGCGGAATTTATCAGTAAGTCTTCTCTCTTCCCTTGTCTCAAAATTATCAAAGCGCAAGAATTTTGTTAGAAAGTTGTATCTACCTCTAAAAAGAATTTCGAATAATGGGCTGACATAAGCAGGATCGCTAGTGAAAAGCATTTCAATGGGTTCACTACTACCGTGCAATGCATCGTTATCAATAACTATATAAAGCTTCTGTTTCTGTTGTATTCGTGGTTGCATGTCTCTTGATGCGGTTGGTATTCTCAGAATTCCATTCATCAAAATTGTTTAGCTTTATGTTTAATTTCCTCAATAATTTCAGTATATCTGGAGTAAAAATGAAAAAATGATTCTTTTATGCTGGATATTGCAGAACTTGGACCTGGAGTAACGGTAAGTATATTTGCTTTGGAGCTTCTTGAAATCCTACTTACTGGTATAACTTAGACCAATTCGTAACATCTTTAGTAACGTAAAAGGATCATTATCAGGCGAGTTCGATTAGTCAACTCGCTGGGGTTCCCATCCTCATCGTCATCATTTGCACAAATTACATCATCAACTTCTTCTTCATCAGATACGTGGTCCCTATCTTCTATATCACTTGCCTCATCTTCTATCATCATGTCGTATTCTGGATGGTCCACTTCAAGTAACATTAACATTTCTGCTTCGTTGAGATTGTTCTCATCTGGAAAACGTAACGCACTTATTTTCAACACGAATTTACACTAACTGTGAAGTTCAATGCTAATCTATGCGGTCTAGGACAGTAATGGCGTACGATGTTAGTGTTGTCAATAGTATTCAGCAGCCGGCGCCTGCATAGTAGAACCTATTTATAACACGCATACGCAAATTTGGAAAGCGTCCTATACCAAGCGAGGTGCGGGTGCACCCAGAGTGTAATATCTCAAATATGTTTGGTTCAAAGATATTAAATATGAGATAATATGTAGGAAGTGTTCAAAAACTACAATTACCAAAACACCAAGTCACAAATTTTTTTTCAAAGCTGCGACTAAATACTGACATTGTGCATTTGCACCTTGTATTATAAGGGTTAAATAGTTTAGTTCTCTTGTCAATCTATATTTTACTCTGCTTTTGCAGTATGACCTTTAAATGAGCTTGGTCTATAAGCGCAGCGTATAGTAATATTTGATTCCACTAATGCAATAAATCATTACGTTTTACTCTAAAGATCAAGCATCGCAAACATACTTCAAATAACTCAATCCGATGTCTTACAACACAAAATTGTAAAATATTACATAACAGCACAAATGTAGCATCTTTTTAAATAATTTAACCACAGTTAAAGTAGTTTTTAGAAACGTACTTACCTTATGAAGGCAGTTTTTTTAAATAGATTAAAAATAATACCAAATTCCGGAAATAATATGAAGTAAGATGATTTTTGAATGTTAAACTCATTAATACATTATTTATAATTTGTCACATCAGATTTTTCAATTAAATAAATTGATTTTTAGTGTACATTCGATTTCATATGAAAAATTTATTTAAGAATACCTTATCTAAAATTGAATTGTCTTATGCATACTTTTTGCAATAAACTTGTCGGTTTTTTTAAATATTTAGCTTCTGATAAGGTTAATGGTTTTGAAATATTCATAAAATATATTTTAACGCCTTCCATGAGGTACCTATGCACACGTACATGCACACACACAAACACTCACACGCACATACCCACGCACACGCACAAGCTCACGCACACGCACACTCTAACACACACCCACACGCACACGCACACACATACGAGTTGAACAGGGGTTTAAATGGTTTCAAATACGCTGAAACCTATAAGTCCATTCAAAACTGAATTTATTTGTATCACGTGAACAACATATGGCGCTTTTCGCCAGCATAAATCACGAATTTTAGTAATAGCGTATCACAAAAATATAACCAATCGTTTTATAAAGATAAAGAAATAAGCTTATTTATCAACTCGTACGTAAAAAGGTGTCTCATAACAATGGTCATAATGTTTAGTGTTTTTATCACAATGCGGCCAACGTTTTTTAATGCAATCAATCTATAAAGGCTTTCCAAATGTTGTGTCCAATTATGACAATTATAAAATATCGTCAATGCTCATTACATTGATATCTAGCTAGTGAATAGAGATTTGGAAACATGGTAAACGAAATAGTATCCACTAATCTAGAATGTTAAAATGAATATAGATATTTAATATGTCTGAAACAATATGGTGTGTCCAGTACCAAAGCATCATAAAATATATAAAGTGTTTTCCAATAAGAGGTGTTATTTTGAATAGCCCGCTATTTCAGTAGATGTCACTTTTGAAGTTGTCATTTATTGACATTTGAGAAGTAAAAACTACGCGATTAATAAAAATGGAACGATACACGCTTCAACAACGCATTGAAATTATTAAAATTCACTATAAAAATGGTGAAAATTTGGCAGAGACGGTTCGTAAAACTAAAACATTTTGGGTCGTCGTGAAGCACCTTGTCGGACCGCAATACAGAAATTGGTGAACAAATTCGAGCTGTTGGGACAAGTTAATAATGTGAAGAATAAAACCCGTGCACGTCGCTCAAGAACAACAGAATATTGCTGCTGTAGCCCAAAGTGTTGAATAAAACCCAGGTTTGTCCATTCCTCGTCGTTCTTTGGAATTGGGCATTCCACAAACGTCATTACACCGTATTTTGCATAAAGACTTGGGTCTTAAGGCTATAAAGTTCAGTTAACAGAAGAACTCAAGCCGGCCGGTCATCAACAACGTCGTGTCTTTGCTGATTGAGTCGTTGAAATGCATGAAAATGATCCGGAATTCCATCGAAAAATCATCTTGACTGATGAGGCCCATTTCCACCTCGGTGGGTACGTCAACAGGCAAAATTGTCGCATCTGGGGTTCGAAAACCCAAGAGTTATTGTTGAAAACCTCTCCATCCTCAACGTGTGACTGTTTGGTGCGGTTTATGGTCAGGCGGGGTCATTGGACCTTACTTTTCGAAAATGAGGCTGGAGCAACAGTTACGGTGAATGGATTGCGCTATCAAGAGATGATTAATGATTTTTATGGCCGGAATTGGATGGTATTGATCTGGACAACGTTTAATTTCAACAAGACGGCGCTACGTGCCACACAAGCAACGAAACCATTGATCTTTTACGGGAAAAGTTTCCGGACCGTGTTATCTCTCGAAGAGGTGATCACAATTGACCACCGAGATCTTGTGATTTAACACCTTGCGACTTCTTCCTTTGGGGCCACGTGAAAGATAAGGTCTACGCCAACAGCCCAGCGTCGATTCAAGACCTCAAAGATGGAATTCGTGAGGCTATCGATGACATAGGGCAGCCACTTTGCGATTTGGTTATGGAAAATTTCATGAAAAGGATATGGTCCTGTAAGCATGGTCGTGGTAGCCATTTGGCTGATATTGTTTTCATTATTAACGGCATACCTTCCTCTTTATAATGAAATAAACATCCGATCAATTATCTCAAAAATCCATTTTTCTTTGAATATAAAAATAACACCTCTTATTGGAAAACCCTTTAGTTTTGCTTATTACAACTATATGTCCAATCTTTTCCCCAATCAGTTTGGTCTATAAGTAAAGGTATTCAATGTTGAAAGCGCAATGTAGTGTTCAATACCAAAAAATATACAGTTTTTATCTATCACAATACAACCAAACTTCGGACCCTGATGACTTACGTGCTTGAAGAGCAGTAGGAGCTGTATATCAAGTTTTAAAAGTATATAATGTTCTTAAACCGAGCTAACGTGCGTGAAAAAAACGAATTTAAACGATGTTGACAATACTATAAAGTCTTGCCATGTTTTTGTAAAAAATATTATTATTACTAAAAACGTGCCTTACACTTTTACGTTTTCACAATGATATTGATGCATAAATCAAGTCTTGATATATCTTGCTACAAATGCACGCAGCCGTCGCAAATTCAATTCTTGAGTATAAAGCTAACGTGTTTGCATTGTTGCTTAAATAACTATTTTGACAACCTTTATTCTTGCGGAACATGTTCACCGACAATCCACAAAATCTACTTCTTGGGCATCAAAGTAATGTGTTTGGATGTTTTCTCAACAAAATCTGTTCATAAATAATGAGTTTGAAATCTATTGGTCAAAATGAACGTGCTCACAAAAATACGCATAATGCACTTTTTGGGCATAAAGCTGAAGCATTTGGTAATTTTTCAAAGAAATTGGTGCATAAACTACGATTTAGCTATCTCTTAGCCAATATTCATGCAGTCACGTAAAATAACGTATTAGGCAACAACACAATGTTTAGAGTTGTTTTCTAACAAAATTGTTACATAAATAAGGATTTTGACATCTTTTGGTCAAAATCCATGAGTTGAAAACGCATTAAATTTGCTTACAGGACATCGATGCATTGCTATGAGACGTTTACCCAAAAAGAGATAGGTGCATTAATAACGATTTAGACATCTATTGGCTAAAATTCACATGTGCACGGAAATGCACAAAATTTACTTATTCGACATCGAGCTTAAACGTTCCAACGTTTCCCCGAAGGAATTAGTGTATAAATTACGATTTTGACTTCTCTTGGTGGAAACGCATGGTCACTGAAAATCTATGGAGTTCACTCCATGGGAATCGTATTAATGCATTCAGTTACATAATGGTTTCTGATAAAGTAAGGTCTTGTAAGTTAAGTATTCCCTATAACAACAATAACAAATCTTATGTTGGTTTTAATGTGTAGTAACTAGTTCAAAGTACCATATCGTGATATCTGAAACCATTCGGCATCAATTTCAAGGACGAAGAAGGTGCCGCTGGTATTAAAATGTTCTCAAAAAATAATTGTATATGGAAGCTAATCTAATATAATTCAATTCATTGAGAGATGAAAATTACGTATTATTATACTCCATATAATGGTAAAACGTGTCAATATTTACAATCTTATCCACAAAGGTAAAAAAATCAAACATACGTATATATACATATGTACATATATATATATATATATATATATATATATATATATATATATATATATATATATATATATATATATATATATACACAGGGTTAGGAAAAGGTACCGGAACGCTTAAATATCTTAAAATCGTTAAAGTTACGATTACAAAATTCAGCATTTGGGGGTTTCGGACGTGCAGGATTGAAAATGATATCGGCACTGTTACCAGGTTTCCTAGTTTTGCGCTACACGTAGTCATTTTGTTTTCTTAAATACAATGCCCTATTTATTTTATTGCAATCAATTGGGCGTCTCAAACTTTAAAGTTCTCAAATTTTCAAAATTTTATCTCTACTAGTTGCCGAGATAAGACAATACCGCGTTTTAGTAACAAATACCGAAACGCTTAAATATGTGGAAAACCGCTAAAGCTATGATTACAAAATTCGGCATTTGGGGTTACTAGGCATGCGGAAATTGGAAAATGAGATCGGCACTGTTGCCAGATTTCCCAGTCTTGCGCTACACATAGTCTTTTTGTTATCTTAAATGGAATTTCCCATTTATTTTTATTAAAATAGATGACTTGAGTTATGAAGGTTATTTTTTTATTTGTGATTGGCCACTTTCCCTTGCACTTTAACTAATAACAATAATGCTAAGATAAGAAGGAGATTAAAAGCCAATGGACTAAAACAACAATAACTTAATTAATTAATTAACAATAAAATTAATCATTCACGACACTAACTTTTAATTAAATGCTCAAAGTGGGCTCCATTATTTGCCAGACAGTATCCAAGTCGATCATAAAATTCTCGCAATGTGTTGCTCAACATATCCGGTGTTATAAGTACAATTTCGATGCGGATCTTTCGCAGAGTTTGTTCAAATTTTCTGGACGATTTCTGTAGACACGGTTGTTCAAATGACCCCTCAAGAAGAAGTCCATTGGAGTCATATCAGGGGATCGAGGTGGCCATTCTGATGTTCCACGTCTTCCAATCAGCCTTCTTGGGAATTGGTTGTTTAGAAATTGCATGGCTTCTCTTGAATAATGGGCGGAGCACCATCATGTTGGTACCAGATTTCACCTATATTTCTATTTTGTTGAATGGCAGGAACTATACTTTCTCTAAGGAGCTCCAAATACTTTCGCCCTGTTAATGTACCTTCTATGAAAAAGGTCCGATAAATTTTTCCCAATATTCCGCCCAGACGTTAACTTTCTCAGGATATTGGGTATGAAGTTCTTCCATCCAATGGGGTTATCTCTAGACCAAATTCGGCAATTGTGCTATTAACTTGGCCGTTCAAGCAAAAGTAGCTTCGTCACTGAATACAATTTTGTGCGCAAAATAAGGATCTTGGTTGATATTTTCCATCATGATTTCGGCGAATTCATCGGCGGTCAGGATCATCCTCTAAAAGCTCTTGAGTGTAATGGATCTTGTACGGCTAATTTATTTTCCTTCAAAATAGTCCTTACAGATTTTGACAGATTTCGGTATTTATAGCTAACTGGTTGGTGCTTACTTTTGGATTTTCCTCTATTTGTAATAAAACGTTTAATTTATTTTCATCACTTGTAGCAGTTCTTGGGCGTCCGGTTTTAGGTAAACATTTTATGGACCCTGTTTCCTCGTAACGTCGAAAGTTCTGTGTACGGTAGACTTTTAATGGGTTTATTAGGATAACGATCATTAAACAAGTTGCAGACTTCTTGATATGTCCTTGTTTTATTTCCATATCACGAAAATCAAAATATCAATACGTTGGGTTTCTGATAGAACAAAATCCATATTCAAATTATAATTTTGTAATCGATGCAATATTCAGCGGCTTAACTGACAATGATGTGCTTAATTTGTCATTGTTGTAACATGGCGACGGCTAGAGTGTTGAAAATAGTTGAAGCAGTGCTTACCTATTCCTAGGGTATTCATATTTTCGGGCATCTCCGATAAATTTAGTGCATGCTCATTCTAAAATAAGTAACTATCCCATAATATTTCTCACTAGTATCTAATAGTATAAACAAAATTTTGAGAATTTGGGATTTTCCATTTAAGATAACAAAAGGACTAAATATTGAGATCTTAATAAGTTTGAGACGCCCAATTGATTGCAATAAAATAAATAGAGTTCTATTTAAGAAAACAAAATGACTACGTGTGGCAAAACTGGGAAATCTGGCAACAGTGCCGATATCATTTTCTAATTGCCCTAAACCCCAATGCCGTATTTGTAATCGTAACTTTAGCGGTTTTGCAGATATTCAAGGTTCCGGTCTTTTTATGAAAATACGTTTTTATATCTCAGCAACCAGTAGATCTAAAAGTTTGAAAATTTGAGACCAATTGACTGCAATAGGAATAAATAGGGCATTCTATTTAAGATAAAAAACGAATACGTGTATAAAACTGAAATCTGGAAAGTGTCGATATCATTTCCAATTCCGCCCCAAACCCCCAAATGCCGCGTAATCGTAACCGATTTTTAGATATTTCAAGTTGGTATAATGATCCTATACAGATCTTTATTTCTAAAAAGTCTAAAGGTGAAAAATGTGCAGAAAAATAGGATATTTTAAAACCTTTAAGAAATTGCTAATATCGATTTTCTGTTAAGTTTAAAATAAGGGCTCAAAAAGCTGTGAATTAAACCCACAAATTGAAACCAAACTTAATCTGAGTTTTTCATGTAAACGGTAATTTTCTTCATGTGTTCATTATGAGATTGAATATACCACAAATGTAGATTTATGTACTGGCCATAGTATGCTTTGTACTTCGGTAACACTTCTGACAACCGCCGGGAATCATATTAACAGATTTAAATATCACGGTCAGTGAAAATTGCCCATGGAATGTGTGAAAAATTACATCTCTTTTAAATTGACATTGCGAAAAAATGCAGGAAAAACAATACAACGAGAAAATTTCACATTCAACATAATGTAATATCAGTAAATAAGTTTGTAAGGTAGTCTTGAAAGAAAAGTTAAGCGAAAAGAATTAAAAAAATTAAAAACGACATTGAGTGTTCAAGTAAAACTATAAGTCACTAGTCTCCCGAAGTAAAGTTTAGCACACCGCTTTAGCCCATAAATGACTTCTATGTTTCCTTATACTTTTAGTATTTTAAAAGTTTCTTTGGGTGGATTGATTATATTTTTAGAACAGTAACCAAGAAATGAGCATTCGTCTTGTTTTTAACAATTTCGTAATACTATTATGAAAACTAAGGCTGTCACGATCTTAATAGTTTTTATATATGAATCACAACCTTGACTGAATGGCTGATGCACCCAACAGATATGATATGTATGAAATTAATTAAAATGAGGTTAATGGAACGAATCTGCCGTTTTTAACCATACGAGCCAAAATTACTTTCAAATATAAACCTACATTTCTTGTAATTTCTGTATTTGTGAATAAAATACATGGGCTTTGTTAAGTAATATCCAATACTATTTGGTCTACTAGTAGACTTATTCGATAAATAGAACATCTTATATAATCCAATGCATTTCAATTTTTAAAAACTTTTTTAAAACCAGGACTGTAAATTTAAAATGTTTTTCGAATATTATTTTGCAAAATATAAATTCACAGGTACTCGTGTAGAACCGTAATAAGAATGTTTTAAATATAAACATACAAGGCCGACTTTAGATATAATGAGCGGCAAAAAATGTTTCATTTAAATTAATTATTTAAATTAAATGGGCGATTTTTAGACAACATAAATTGCGTAAATGTTTATGTTTAGGTTTTAATTCTATTTAATGTAACTTTAAATAAATTTGTTAACAGTACCAGGTCAAATGTTGACGAATCCGAGGATAACATTTAATTTAAATGTAGCGTTGAAATCAGTGCAAATATTTTTAAATTTGTAATCAACAACAAAATACTAATCTGTATTAGATAGTTTTCATTTTGCCTACAAGGTGTTACAATAGTACATAATCTTCGTGAATAATTTTTTTATTAAAATTAACAATATAACCATTTTATTGTCTGGTTGGTAAACAATATAAATTAGCATTTACGAACTTATCTCACATGTTGTCAAGATATAAACAAAAGTTTAATATTTAAAATTGTTTGTTTTCTGCTTAAACTGAAAAAATAATCCTAAAATGATGCTTGTTTTATTTTGTATATTAGTTTTGAATAATTAAATTTTCACCTAATCCTATATAATAGAAGCAATTTAAGCATTAGACAAAGGTCTTATGTTTAATCGTCTTACGCAGGTGGGAACATCTTTAAATTGATTGTGTAATTTTCATTATTCTTACAATATTTCTACCCAACTGGTTTCAAAATTGTTATAAATTTTATTGCATCACAAAAATAGTTTAAACTAACAATTTACATTTCAGTAGTTTAATTTTTGGACATTTATTTCTTTGAATAAATCATATAATTATAAAGTTACTGATGGCCAAACTTCAGGGGTTTATCATACAATTAATTTGTAACAAAAACTTTCTTTTTATTCTTTTTATTCTACGTTTATTTCAACTAACCTAAAAAAACAAATAAACATTTTTAAAAAAACGCAAACAGGCAAATATGCTATCTGGCACGATATTGTCAATAACATTTTCTCTTCAATATGACGTGTCTTATAAACGAACCTTTAGGTAATAATTTAAAAATTCCCCTTATATTTAGATTAGGTTAAAAAAATACAGTATCGACTTTTATTAATTCATTGAAAATCAATTTCTTTTGATAATTTTCCATCATAATTAAATCTGATTTTTCTTAAAGAGAATAAAATCAATATTCCTAAGTTTTAATTATTTATTATGAAAACTTTATATTTATATACTTGAAATAAAAGGTATGATTTTAAAGGGATGATTTTTTAATGTCTTAAAATAGTACTTGGCCAGCGTTCAAAATTACTTTACTAACGGAATTTTTTTTTTTTTTTTATAGAAAAGGATGTTGCGTTTATTTGTAACAAAATTTATTTTCCTTTTAATTAATTCTTTTAAATCGTTTCAGAATATCCTATTTTATGTACAGGACGTATTTTGAATAATGATTAAATAAATTACAATCTATTTTTACGTAAATTTGATCTTTAAAATTTATCTTAATCTGTCTTTACCTAGATTCACCATTATCCAAATTGAATCAGTTTTAACATTTCAAGTATAATTCCCTAGCGATCTCTAAGTGGTTTTATACTCTCGAAATGGATGAATTCAGGATAGGATTAAAAATAACGTATTAAAATTTGACTTAATAAAAATTGGTTTTGTGACCTTAATAATCTAAAGGATTATCAGTACGATCTATTGTCTATTGTTTCTTAGCATTCGTGCTTATGAATTTATGTGTTTGTTTCTAGTTTAATCTAACATATTGGTTAATTAAATATATTTACAGGCCACCCTTAAATTGTAACCGAATCACCTCTAAGACTTATTATTCTTTTGTACCTCAATAAGTTAAAATCACTAAAGTAAAGACGTGTATTTATTGTATGTATCTAAAATAATTTTTAATTAGGTTTGTAATTTTGTATAGATACACAAGGTGGACTTAGGAAGACAACCAGGAACTAACTGAAGTGCTCCCAAAAACAGGCAGAACTAAAGTGCTCGCTAGAGGCAAAAACCAACTAGTTTCCATCCTGCTACCGTTTATATATTCCGTGGTTCTACGTGATTGGCTTATTAACTATGACTTTCGCGATCTAACGTGATTGTTAAAAGAAATTTTGGTTTCTTGCAAAAATCTTACGATTTCTTTAAAAAGAATAAACGACAATTTTTTAAAATCATTGGCTATAAAGCATTATTAAAAAATTAATTTTGCAATTTTGCAGTGATTTTTCTGGATCCTTAAATTCTTACATTCACATCAAATTTAGTCATACCATCGGAAAGACGTTAAATTTGTATTTTTTTAAAAATCTTCTTGCGGTAAAACTAAATAAATAATTGTGAAGTAAAAAATTAGTGGTGTCTTCTTTTTTAAAAAAATGTTAATCAGGACGTGTTTTCTTGTCCTACTGCATTTAGTAAGCTTTTCAACGATATAAACTTTTAATTTTCTTTTTTCCTTATCAAAATTATAAAACCACAAAATAAAATACAAAATTAATTACTAGATGTTGAGACTTTTCTTGAAATGAAATTAACAAAATTGTTAAAATATTTTTCTAAGTTGGTAACATATTTACAATAACCTAATAATTTTCGATTAATCTCGCTTGAAATACAAAGAGATTTCCCGTCTTTATTTTACTTTTGCAACAATCAAAAATTTTGTTCAAATTTCTCCAGTTTCAATTGGACTTCAAAATATTTCAATCCAATATAAAAATCTAACGGACAAATCAGGAGAGGTTTATCCATCTATCTTCATAATGTTCGTTTATATTAATCTTCCTGCTGATATGAGCAGGGCACCATTTCAATCAGTAATTAATCCTATAATTTAAAGGATTCGTTCTGAAGAAACCAACAAATCTCTCTGCGTTTAATGCATTTTCTGTATAATTGGTCTAAGAACGTAATTTTCTATTATACTCATCCCGTTTTTGAATTGATTAGGGAAAATGAAAATTTACAAGTGAATTTGATAATTAAAATGCCATCTCCGTCGTCAAATTACATCTTGTTTGCAGATCTTTATCTGTTTATATTACAGAACTGAACATTGCCCTATTAGTAAACTTTGAACAATCAAATATAAGGGTAAATTTTTGCTGCAATATCTAATGTATTTCTTCAAAAGCTCTGTTTTAATTTGATCTTGCCATGATTTACGATAGGTAGTTGACGACGATGTCTTAGAACATTCTTAAATAAATGTATTTAAAAAGTTTTCAGTTTGAACGTCTTTCAGGATTAAGAAAATACTATAAACTGCTGCTCTAAATTTATTACACCATACACAAACAAAATATCTCGAGACTTGGAAAAAACTTGGCATCTTCAATTTAGATACTTAATTAATCCAAGAACCTAATAATTTTATGACCTTAAGAGTTGCGTCAATTTTTTTCAGACCTGGATTTATCTGAAGGATGCATACTAAACAAAAACACGTTTGTAAAAATATTTCTGATTATAGGAAAACAGGGATTAAACAAAAAGGTTTTTGAAGAAATACAAAAGTACGCACATGGACAATTGGCTTTGAAGAATTTACATATTCAATTCATTTAGAATGAATAATTTATTATCACTTCATCCCTGTTCAATCTTTGGGTTTAAATTTTAATAATACAATGGAAGGTTACGAAATTATCGAGATAAATTAATAGGATTTGGAACGTTTTGGTAGCAAAATATAATATTAAACTAAACAATCCTAAAAATCCTAATATAGGGTTGGCATTTTCGATTCATTTATCATTTTGCCCATAATATTGCCGAAAAATAGCAAACTCAAAGTTGATATATCGTTGAAAAACTAAAAATGTTTTCCGGAACAAATACGTTATTAAACATTTTGGCATTACTAGAATAAGAAGATACCACTAATTTTGTTCACTTCCAAATTTATTTAATTTTTACAGCACCTGGTATAAAGATTATTTTAAAAATGAATACTTGGGAAATTTTAATCTTTATGGTATGCCTAAATTTGTTTTAAATCAAAAACTTTAATTTTGATGGAAAAATTTTAACAAAACAGGTTTTGTATGTGCACATTGTTTATTCATAAAAGCAATTGAATAAGCATTGTGAAGGTCAAAACGATTGATATTTTGGGTAGATTGTTTCGTAAACATATTTCAGTAATTTTGCAGTTTAATCAATATTTTGAGCATTTAAAACTTTACTATTAATCACATGATGGAATTCTAAAATTAGAACTTAAATTCAGGAACTTACGAACTTTAAAAAGGGTTATTAAACACTGTAATTTATATTTCAAGTGTAAAAAAATGCAGGAGAAGTGGTAGTGATTAGAAACATTGATAATAACATAAAAATTTTCTGTGATATTTAATATAAAATTACATTTTATATACAAAATTTACATAAATGTGTTAAACAATATGGTTCTGAGATCTCAAAGTATGAACTATGGACAAAGTGTATTTGTGTCAAAGACAGTTATAAGAACATGATTAATTAACATCAAGTGATGTAGACGTTTTAAACGCAAGTTACAAGTAAAAATACATTAAGGTTAAGTATTATATTTAAATTTCAAATTTATAGTGTTTTTAGGATAAGTTTAGTTAAAAATAAATTATAATAGCACATATTAGTAGGTTTCCTCGTTTTCATAAAGAAATTTAATATACAAGTAATATGAACATAAAATTTAGAAAAGTTTTACTGCCTAAAATTTGAATGAAAATGGAATTTCTGTTCAAATTAAGTTAAATGATTTGAAAAAGTATTCTGATATAGTTTTTCACGTAGATTAATATGTAATTATTTTGGTGTAGAATATAGATTTTTTAGATATAGGTAAATTTAGATTTTGAATTGTCAAATGCAAATCTTCAAAGCGAAATAGGGCTTGCTGTCTTTTATGGAATCTTGTCCTGATTTCAAATTGTATTCAAAAAACAAATCCGACTTGTTATAAAAAATTAAAACATAATTTGTATTTAGTTAATTAAAATTTTGT
The DNA here is from genome assembly GCA_036346205.1 of Vesta saturnalis. Lineage (NCBI taxonomy): Eukaryota > Metazoa > Arthropoda > Insecta > Coleoptera > Lampyridae > Vesta > Vesta saturnalis. Next base: position 359,651 of record JARFJB010000334.1, read on the forward strand.
TTAGACCAATCAGATGCTTGAACTGTTTGTGTGCATGCAGAAAAAAAGTTGACAATTTGGTATCCAAGTGAAAAGTATAAAAGGAATTGCTGATTTCTCCTCTCTTTTTTTGACTAATAAGTCATAGTGTTAATAGTTTGGTGTTAACATGTAAGTTAAGTTTCGTTTAATTTCGGTTTTGAAACGCGATCAACGTAGAATCGAGACTCAAAACAATTGTTTTACCTATAACAAAATTTAAAAATTAGGTTCCGGTTATAAGTATCGATTATAATATAATTGTTTCAAAATTTGAATTCGTGTTCAATATCGGTTGATGTGTTTTTTATGTGAATAAATTCATACAATTATTTTGGATTTGATGTTATTTTTCTTGGAAGTGACGCAGGTAGTAATTAAACTGAATTCCATAACGGTATCTAAAAAAAAGTGCAATCAATTAAATTTTATATAAAATAAAATATAATTTTAAATCGGAAAAGTAAATATTTAAATCAACTTCTAAACATATAATTTAAAATAAAGTGCTTATCGAAAATATTTGAGCAATATTTTAAATCGCATTTACACGAGGAAAGTCGTTCAATAATTTGGACTATGGAAAATTAAGCAGCACCATTGTGAACAGAAAAGCAGTGTCATCATCACATTCGAAGAAGTCTACGTTCAATATTTTAACATGGAACCAGCTTAATGAAAACATCTTTTGGAAAACCAGCAACAGTGGTGAGATTTTACTATCATAACCCATTGCATTGTTATTTTTTTGATATCCTGTATTTTGTTTTGTTGATTATTTAAATGTTTTGCGACAACATGTTCTAAATATCTGTAAAAATGGTAAACAACATTATAATTTTATTTTGAAAAAACAAAGTTGTTCTCACATTTTGAAGATCATTTATTGAAATTTTTGACATCTGCATTTGATAAAGTCAGTTAGAACAACGCATGCTTATTTGCAGATTCAGCTAAAGTCTGACACAGAAACCATTTTATAATTTACAAATTTTTAAAACATTTCATTTGTAAAATAAAATTTTCAAGGATTAGTTTACTATATAAATGCAGTTATAATAATTTAAAAATTTGTATTAAATGTTATTAATGATTTTAAATTCCCCAATCATTTGAGATACATAGTAATCAAAAAAATTTAAAACAAATATATATTAAATATTTTAGCAAATAATGATAAATAATTATATTTTACATTTTATTCAATTTTTTATTTAAAATATAAATCAAATATATATATATATATATATATATATATATATATATATTTATTTATTTATTTATATATCCTGTTGATCCCATAATTATTAAATTGTTCGACATTTCAAAGTCTCATTTTTCGAAAGAATAACTTCTTTTTGTGTGCTTTATGTAATATTATTTTATATTTCACTGCATTCATTTTCCTGCTTTCTTCTTTTTTCACTGATTTTTTTGCCTCTCTTTTTCCTTCTTTCTGTTGATTCTTTTTTATTGTTTTTAGTTGTCTAGAATTAATGCTGTTTTCCATATTTGATAGTCAAAACATTTTGTGTTGAGATTATTGGGTGTTTCTCAATCTCTTGTTTTTGATAATTCTAGCTCAAAGTGGTCGATGTTTGCCAAAGGTTTTGCATCCTCAAATTTAATTTTGTGTTCTGTTGTGGTTATTCAAAGGATCATGTCGCAATATTCTGCGTTTTTGTGTTCTTCATCCTTGCGCTGATATTTCTGTTTCTGTAATATCGATAAGCCATAGAATCGTAATATTTTACTCCAGATCTGATCCTTGGTTTTCTTAAGATTGAATGAATTTTTCGATACGCAGAAATTTGTCGATTTTGTTTTTTAAATACGGATAATTTTCCCCTTTGATGTGTGAATGACGTTTGCAGGATCAGCTGTTCTTTATCTTCTCTTTGAATAAATCCTTTGTATGTATTAATCTATTTCTAATCAAACTTATTTTGTCGTCCTTCTTTGATGTTGTCGGTGTCTGAGGATATTTTCGATTGATCAACGTCTTGATGACTTTATGACTTAGATGATAATGCGATTTCGTTGATGTACCTGTCCCGTGCGTAGGTTTTTAATTCCTTTCCATTATTCTTAACCTTTAAAATAACTATCATTTGTTCTTTTCCATGAAATATTTTTTTTTATTTAAAAAAATATATTTTTATTTAATAAAATAATATATATATATATACATCATTCTATCATTTTGCGTCCATCTATTTGGCATTTACCATCAATCTGGCTACACTTTGCAAAGTGGCGTCTGTATATGGACCCAGATTAAACCAATAATTTTCTTGGTATGAGTGTTAAGAAGCACCGTTGAAAAAGACAATTCTGATAGAACCTATAATACTCATTCTGAGTATGGGGCCCATTCCATACTCCTACGTTGAGATTTTTAAAAACTTGTCGACGCCAAAATTGGTAATTCAAAATTGTATACAAACTTAGTTCAGCACTTTGCCGTCACGGCGCTATTTCTAAATATACTTTTATTGTATTTATTCTGTACATTTACAATCTTTCAGACGTCTTTAAATGGCAACACTGTAAAACCAATTTCTAATATTCTTTCTTATTTTTTGAAGTAATTTCATATTTACGGTCTACAGCCTTCTGGCGTCATTCTACCTAGATATACAATTGATGTTACTTAACATCATTATGAACTCACACATGCATTATTTTGTAAATCATTCTGAAGTCATATATTAACATATATACATACTGTTTATTCTAAGCAAGATTAGCTACCTCATGCACCTCAAATACACCATTCTATGTACACACCAGAAAATAATAAAATTTACAGATAAAAATTAAAATGCAAATTGGTTAATATGTTTTACAGTTTTGTCATAGGTAGATAACTACGACGGTTGTTTGTATTAGTAATTTTGCTTGGGACACCCAGTTGATTCGAACGTTACCAGATGATATAATCCAATGCAAAATTTACTTATTATTAACAGTTGAGATGACATTATTACCCTTATTTTAAAAGGGTGACTTTTAAATCGCATTTCGGATTCGCTTCTATATTTGTGTGTGTACAATATAAAAATCCGTTTAAAATTAATTAAATAACTTTGTACACCAAATTCATAGTTTTAATCGACACTTCATAGATTTAATTTTGAATTAGTATTTGTTTCAATTCTTAGAGGTAGATAGTTTAACCGAAAGTTTTACCATGAAGTATATTCATCCTTGGATTTTGCTTAGTAAACCTCTAACGAACTGCAGAATGTAGATTAGAAACAAGTGTCTTAATTTTGAATTACGTAGTAATTTGTTACGATGAGACCGTTTATTTATCAAAATTATTTTTAGTGCGACCAAGTTAAATTAGTACCGTTTAGGGTTTAGAAACCAGTTCTATTATTAACCTCGTGTCTGCGCATGCGCGTCTATGCTTGAGCAACAGTCAGTACATGTGCAAGCATGGGCATGTGTGTTTATCGTTTATCAGGACGTCCATGTCGCTGGCGTATTTGTACTTTTAGAACTAAAGTTGAGTACTTTGTGTTATACTCAGAGAGGTTAATAAGTACGACACCCATCCATGTCCATAAACAGCACTACTAGTTCCTAATAATAGGGCGACACAATGCTTCCACTGAACCTGTATCATTCTTTCCCTGTTGAAAATTTTATTGACTTTCAAAAGGCGGGGTTTTATGCAAGGCTGCTCTACATCTAATTCAATATACTTAAAAAACGAATGTACGAAAAAAGGTCGCGGACAATTGGTCGCGCGAAAAAATGTCGCGCACATTTGAACGCACATCAAAAGGTCGCCAGCGAAAAAAGGTCGCGGACAAATGATCGCGTGAGAAAATGTCGCGTAGAAAAATATAACTATTAAACATTCCTCCACATTTTATCCAGGCTTAGGACTGGCATTTAATAAATGCAATGTTTAAAAGTTTTTTTTTATTTTTATATTTTATGATTTTTTTTTTTTTTTGTTGGTTCTTGCTTTTCTGCTTTTTATATTTGTAACTCGAAGTTATGAGCAACCCTTAAATACTCCTAATGTGGATGATTGGCATATTATTGACAAATAGTTTTCTGTCGCTGCGCCGTATCTTTACAAATTTTTGAGTGGCTGTTCGTTTCCATATGTAGTGTTCAATTTTCAAACAATGTAAACTTTCCTCTTTCTTTAACGAATTGATAAATTTCTACAAATTTAGATGTGCCATTTAATATAGAGGAGACACTATTGTGCCATCCTTCTGCAGAATAATTTGTATATGGTTGACTTCCTCTATGGATTCAAAACAATTCCAAAGATTTCTTGAAAACTGGGTTGTCGTCTCTGGTGTCGTCGATCCAAACGATCTATACACTCACCTTCAAATTTAGATGTACTGAAAATCAACGGCGTCGCAGTGTTCCAGTCTGGTATTTAGATAATTGTTAACAAAAATTTAAATTTTTAGTGCCACCATTTGTCCGGTTTTTTCGTCGGGCCCTTTTTCGCTGGCGATATTTTCTCAAAGGGGCCAATTTTCGCTGACCAATTGTCCATTTTTTGGCACCTTCAAAATCCACCCTAAAACAGGTTCGAACCAATTTCTTTTTGAATGGTGATGAAGATATTATAATTTTTTTACTAAAAGTGGAAAAAACATCAAATTGTTTGTCTGATAATTGTGGTTGAAATAGGCTGATTTGACCATAAAAAAAGCAGAAATAAATTAAATAATTTTTTAAATTTTAATTTAAATCTAAAATAACATATTTTTTTTAGTTATGATTGTTTAATTTAAAATAATTAAAATAAAGTTTTTTTAGATAAAATTTTATTTTAAAATTTTTATGTTTAAATTTGGGTGATTTAAAACTCAAATTCTAGTACGCATTATTTGCTTTCCTGTTTTATTCTTGATAAATGTATTTTCTCATTGGAGCTATTTAAATAACATAAGTATTTATTGAATTTAAACATATTAATAATTGACGCTCATATGTAATAATAACAATATGTATATCTTTAACTAAGACGTCAAATGATCGTAATTCTTGGTGATAAAATTTTTGAATTAGATGAAACAGACCTAAAAGATTCACATAAAATTAATTGCAATATGTAGCCCAATATGTTTGCAACCAAACATTTGTATATTTTAAACTAAGACGCCAAAATGAAGGGTTTAGTTGTAAAACATTTACAATTTTGGATAATAAAAACGTCAAACTGTTGCTCCCTATTAATATAAAATATATTGACCCTAAATGTTTAAAACAACAATTTATTCTAATCCAAAAATGATTGCTTTGTTACATTGAAAAGCAAAGAGCCTTGATTTTTAGTGAGTACTTTTTACTTAGAATGATTGTCCTACAAAAATTTGTAATAGTAAAAAAGCTAGAAAAATATGGAATAGACCATAGAACTTAGAAAAAATGCTGACCTATATACTTCAATAAAATATCAGAGAATACGTCTTGTTCTAGGTGACGCCAAATTAAGGAATTCGTACGGACGCAATAATGATTGCATGATGTATATATATATATATATATATATATATATATATATATATATATATATATATATATATATATATATATATATAATAGTTCAGGAGTTAGGGCAATTTTAAATTTAACAGTAAACCAAATCTGGTAGGACATGTAATTGTTTGGACATTGTTTATTCCTTGACGTAATTTTAAGATTAATTGATATGCAACGTTTTCAAATCAAGAATATGCCGATGTTCACTTTATTTACGATAATGTGACATATGCAAACATGTAATATCAATATAGATTTTCTGATAGATGCACACTATTAAGCAAGTGTTCGACATCTGTCAGAAACAGTAATTTTCCTAAAGCTACTGCAGGCGTCCTGTATACCAAGAACTTGCGTAAGTAAGTCATTCTTTTATTCATTTTAATTTATTTTATTTGGTTTAATAATGTTCCATCAAAACAAAACTGAAATGTGATTTCAGCATCATGGCCTCATTTCGATGTAAATGTGAAATATCTAAATAACAATTTTAACGATTGACTGGAAATCAGTTCTGTCTGAGGTCACCTTGACTATTATCTTTACACATAAATGGTCTAGTGTATTAAATAAATCAGAAACCAGGCATGACTATTCAAAATATTATGCTATGTGTATGTGAGGTATGCATACACTTCAGGACTGACTTCAACATATATATGGCCATATAATTGATGACTGTCATAAGTATTGTTGCTGCTGTTTTATTGCTAAAGCAACATAATATTTTTAAAAGTTAATTTTACATAATATTTGTATACAGTTATTATTGATAAAGTGCATTAAACAAATGTGAATACAGAATTGTCATGATAACAGTTAAAACTGCCTGTTGAGCAGAATAAACAAAATCTTTAGAATTATGAAAAGCTTTGAAGATTTCAAAATCACGTAAATCTATGATTAGTGATGTGAACGATAAGGTTGATGCAATTGAAGTATATCTAAACGACATTGTCTGTTAATACAAAAATGAAGAACTGGATAACGAATCAGTAAATAATCTAGTTTTAAGTAATTAGAAAATTGACGCTCTAATACAAAATCTGAGAATGGACGATAGAGCGCTGTCACAGATTATTCAAGAAATAAAGATAGGCCAATCATCGTTAAATGTTCAACTTATGGTTTACACAGTACTTGATGAACAAGAAAGCACTTATGGTTCAGGAATACGCATTACGTAATTTTTAACGCCTGCGTATGATTGTATAGCAAAATATATGGGTAGAAAAAAGCTTGGACTTAAGATGGAAGAATTTGCGTCTTAACCAAGAATGTGGAAAAAAGTATTTGGTTACACTATAACAATTGGAATTATTATCCGATAAAAAGTGGGTAAAAATGATGATGACCCAGTTATAAGGTCTCACAGAAATGTAAAATAGGACATCGTGGTAGTTACTAGGTTACCTTTATAATTGAAATATATATTTTTTTCTTTTTTACTTGTAATTTGTTTACAAATATACATTCATTCAATGTTAACTTGCTATAAAATACATAGTTATTTTTCAATTTATTTATTTATTTTTCTCTGATTTTACATATTGTTATGTTTACCAATTTAGTTAGGATACAATAATATTTAGTGAAATACGTTTTAATATCTTTTTACAGAATTAATGTTACAATTATATAACTGTACAGTTACTGAAGTGTTTATTTATTGGATTAACACTGGAGTGTTATGCTATGCAAATTGTTCTTGCCTCAATGGTGGACATAAATTGCGTTCTTAAATCTACGCTCACAGACATCAAATTTATAGTCTTTAAAGATTTTGTTTTAGGTAAAAATATTCATTTAATTGCTTTATCAAAAACATGGATACCTTTAAATATAACTAGTGAATCTATTAGTATCTATAAGTATTAGTGGTTATCAGTTTATGCGCAGATCGTAAACATGGCAATGACGTTGCATTTACGTGAGTTCATCATTACTTTTGAAAATCTCGATGCAACTATACGCTTCATTTATCTTAACTACTGTGAGTTATTTCTTACTGGCGACTTCAACATCGACATGCTTGACAAACAACACCTCATCTTCAACAAACGGCAGTATAAGCAGTTGTAACCTAACTCAACTGTTAATATGCCACCGAGATTTGCTAACGTGCTAAAGCTCTCAGGAACACTGGAAGGGTTTAGGGACATTGTTAGGATGCCGAGAATGTTTATGAACGGCTACCTTAAATTTTCTTAAGTCAAAGTTTGGAGGAAAACAGGAACTGGGTGATGTATTTCAGAGGAACGCTTGCCATAGTAATAGCGATAGAACAATGATAGAACCGAAACTATTCTTCTACGCTCAAGAGCCTGTAGGTCAGAAGTCAAGAGACGGGTCATTTATAAGCCTGACAGCTCTTTTTGGATGCGGTTTACCATATCAAGGGCGTATTGGGACCAATGACCCGATTTGAGGTCGAATTTGAGCCTTATACAGTAAAAGGAGTTGTTGCGATGTGAAGTACTGTTAGATCTGTACAAAAGCCCAGTTTAAGGGCAGCTATTTTGCTGGCTCACAAGAGGTGGACAACCCATGAGAGATTCGATGATACGGACATCCCTAACATATAAATATGGTTTGAAAGCTTGAGTTCTAAGCCATTCACATTTACAGTAGGAAATGATCGGTCTTTCAGGATGACACAAGTCAACACTGCGTTTTGTCGGCGTTGAACGTGATATTATTCTTCCCATTTAAGAACACATTCTAGGTCACTGTTGATTGAGGCTGCCATTTTCATCTTAACGTCATGTCTAAACTTATTGTTGTGGGAAAACCGAAAATAACTACAATGTAGGGTGCTGTCATCTGCAAAGCAATGGATCGAGGAAATGAGGTCATTTATGTACAGTAGGAAAAGTGTAGCTATTACTGATCTTTGGGGTACTCTCGCGTCTTTTGTAAAGAGCTGGATATCCAATTGATGAGCGTATCTGATAAGCCGAACGAAGTTAGCATGGCAAGTAGGCACTTGTGCCAAACCTGGTCAAAACCTTTTGAAATATATAAAGGTACTTCAACTGTTTCAGCGAACCTCCCTAATGTGTCATTCAAGTTAGGTTGATGGCGTTCTCCATGATTTTCGACAGAATGGAAGTTATAGCTATTGGTGGATAGTTTGAGATCGGTTTGTCGCCCTTTTTTTGCCAAATGGAGATCGAAAGAGTTAGGACAATACAGGTGCTAGCTCATACCATTTTTAAGGACGACATATGGAATACCGTCAGGTCCTGTCGCCTTGTTTCAAAGTTTATTGATGCAAAGTAATCGACAAGGTTGGATTGTATAACTCCATACCCATCAGGATAACTTCAGTTATTGAAAGATCAATGTTTGAAGAGGAGGACCATTTAAGCAACACTCACGCCAGAAGGTTGCAAAAACCTCGTAGTTCGCTCCAGTTAGCTCATTTAAAATACCACATAGTTTGATCTGTTTTCGAGTAACAGTGGTATTGTGTACATAGGAAGTTATTTCGATTAGGCAGTGGTCTGATTGACCAATTGGAAAGGACTCTTGTTTTATAGACAAGTGGGTTAGTTGTAAGGAATAGGTCCAGGAGATGTGGAGTATGGTTATGGTTATCAGGATTCTGATTGGTTCGGAAATGATTTGTGTGAGATCACAGATACAGCAAATGCTTGCACTATGACCTGCAGGATTAGTAGTAGATGAAAAATGAAGCCAATTGGAATTGTGGGCATCAAGATCTCCCAAAATTGAAATATCTCAAGATGTAAACTGTGATAAGAGGTAATCTATTTCAGACTAAGGTAATCAAAAGATCTTGGAAGTTGTTATCATTTGAAACCTATACAAACAACAGAAATTTCACAGACTGGGGCCCAGAATGTTGAACCAAATCGCGTCAAATTTGTTTTCAAAGTGGCATCCTCTTACATCTACGTTGTCCTTGGTATACGCACATACTCCGCCGTTAATATGAAAGTTAGAGGAAGTTGTAACTGGGAAATTGCAGGTCATGCGAATCATTGCTTCCAGGGAAGACTTGTGTTTCTGATAGAAACGAATGTCCGGTTGCACTTGTTCAAGGTTTTGGTGAACAGGATTAAGATTCGACCTGATACCACGTATGTTGCAGTAATGAATCCGGATGTTGGTACTTTCGATGACCGAGGTTGCTTGAGTCCTGCCTCTGACATCTGAATAGGGCAGAATTTTATTCCTGGCAGATCTGCTCTTCTTAGTGTTAATTTGGATATTGACGTATCTGCTCCCAGAATCCTTGGGACGGATCGACGAATCGATGTAAGTGTGATCGTCTCACTATACTCATGTACAGCCTGTTTAGAACTCGTCATTTTAAGTTTAGTCGTTAAAACGCACGCTTGGCAAGTGCGTGTTGGCGAGTAAATAAGGAAAGTAATCGGCAGCCCTTACCGAGCTCAGAAAATTGAATCACCAACATTAAGTAGCCCATGGTAAAGGTGGTAGTATTGCACCGGCGGCATGGGTATACATGCCTTCCACCTATGCAGTTGTAGAATATTAGAGCTGAAAACATTAATTAGTTTACATTGCATCTTACAAAATTTTTTGTACGATCACTGCATAAAGTAATTGTACTTAAAACAAAGAAGGATATTCATTAACCTAATCTAATTAAAGACGTGCATAATTTGTATAGTACCCCAATCTGTTTCGTAGGTGTTTGCAGCATTAAGATTGAAATAAATTGTTACTTTGGTTTATTTTTAGGATCCAACTTGCATATTATTCCATTTAAACTAATCAAATCTGTTATTATTGTCGTGAAACATAACTTTCTATTTTTTAATCCTTTTATTTAATTGAAGTGTAATAATAAATAAAATAATGACCCTGTCAGTTCCGACTTTAAGTACCTACTTTTAGGGTCAATTAATTACAATTAAGATTAAATATAGTAACAATGGTAAAGTTAGATTACATTTCAAATTTGCTGTCAATGAAAAAATAATATAAAATAATATGAAAGACAATGTTATAATTAAACTTAGAATTTAATATAGTACCAAATATAAAATACAATCATAGATATTACTTACGCCCTTTTATTTATTTAAGCAACCATTTCAACATTACAAAATTCTACTGTATTGATTATTATCATTTTCGTTTATTATTAATATTCAAACGCAAAATCTATTCAAAAGCTTCGTACTTCGTCTTTAAATTAAATTATATTGTTCCCTAGCGACTTGCTTTCGTTTATTATAAAGAAAATGTATAATTTAGAATTCCAATTACAAATTACTAGCTACTTGTTTATCTATTCATATGCTTTTCCTTCATACTTTGGATTACGGATTCGATTCAGTTATTTTTTTATCATTTAATGTAGTAGAATGATTTTTACGACAATGTTACGCCTGGTTTGTTATAGAAATTTATTAAATACAAAGCTTTGCATTTGTATGAATCACACTAGTATTTTTTTGACAATTAGAGATATGTATTAATCTGTTTCATATGCCGTGGGATAAAATAAGTTATTTTATCAGTTATCTATAATTCATTGTTAAAATGGTTACTCATTTGAGTTCAAGACATGTATTTGCCTTTGAGTTTGCTTTACAGTTCTACGGTTTAAAAGCCATATTTTTCGTAGAAATACGATTTTAGCAATAAATGTTATTTACGCACTTTTACGTTACAAAATTCTCTGGTTAGATTATTATTGTTTATCCATTCTTAACACAAACTTATAAAATCTTTCAAAATATGTACTTTTTGATTCTAAAGTTTAATCACTAATGGAAGGTAGAAGCCCAAAAAAACAAAGTTTTTTTAAATTCACATTTTAACTTTTTGTATATTCAGTATATTTCCAAATTTCTAATGTAATTTCCCTCGTAAATGGCTCTCCTAAATCTATATTAATTATCAAAATTCTTGAACGTTTTAGTCCCTATTTAAAACAAGTAAATTTTAAATGAAATCCAATTTTAATCATCATAGTTGTTGCTTTCCAAATTAGATCAAGTTAAAATAAAAATTTAGTCACAGCATTAATATTGTGAATTTCTCAAAAATTTTTTAAAGATCAATTTTCTTGCAATTTATTATATTGGAATTTATAAGTCAAAATTTTATCAAAATTTTTATTCAGAATTAATTTTGAAAATCTTTATTATATTTTAGTGCTGCAAGGTTCAATAATGGGAAATGTTATGATCATATATTTTAACTTTTCGGTTCAAAATCCAAAATTATATTTACGCCATGATTGCCAAATATATTACATTTAATTAAATTCATCCAAATGCATTAAACTATTAACGAAGAACTATTGTCATTTTCGATATGGAAAGATCATTGTTTATCAATTAAAAAACCCAAATAATCTTCGTAAACAGTTAAAATTACGCTCAAGGATATTAAGATTCATGGCAATCATATTTCAAATCAACCAACGAAGTTAAAATTTAGGTATGTTTATAACAATGATTTAAATTTAAAACATTTAATTATTGTCTAACTCGAAATTGACGCCTAAAGGATTTTACAAAATTTTCCATAAAAACAAAATACTAACATTCCTGGTCTTTTCTAAACATGAAACGTTGTTTTGAATCATTTCTACCAATAAACCGTTATTAAAATTGCAAAACTCTTGTTTACGATAATATTTAATCGATGAAAGTATTCAAACAACCTGTTTATCTATAATAAAATTGATATCGGACATCCAAACATCGATGACGTAATTTAATCACGTTCCACTACATACAATAAATTACCCGATCATTTAAAGTCCATTTAAACTTTCTCCTTTAATAAGTTTAAGCGATATCTTTGATGATTAGTTACACAATAATCAAATAGGATGCCATTGAGTTGTACTATATTATTATATATATATATATATATATATATATATATATATATATATATATATATATATATATTATATATATATATAATAATAAAATTAGTCAAATTTGGTATCCTTTTAAACGGTTTTATTTTACTAATGAAACAAGGTGAATATAAACGGATATAAGCTTCTCAACTAGTCATAACAAGTGACGTAATTCATATTAAGAACAACAGTGACCAATAATTTTAAATAGTACCTTATGGCAAGTGACATCTCGTTTGAAAAGTATTAAAATTACCTATTCAGTCATACTAATTTTGGTAGGGTTTAAGTTGATTTGATAGAAATTTAAATAAATACTAAAATTATAGTTTGGCATTTAATTAATCAAGTTTCAAGGACCAATTATTATAGTAAATGTAAATGTTCCATAATTCCTGACAGTAATGATCCTATTGCTAAACTCTTGTCGTACTAGTTCAAATGTGTCTGGGAAATTGCTTACATTCTTCAACAATTCTTTCAAAATGTCTGCCAGGTGGTAAACCTAGATTTAATAAAGAAAAGAATCTTGGTCAGGTCTGAACCGAGCTGGCCATTCTATCGGACCTCGTCATCCAATCCATCTGCCACGATATTCTTTATCCAAGTAACGTCTTACTGCACCATAATGTATAGGAACCATTTGTTGGAACGTTATTTCAAGTTGCCGAATTCATCTAGATTATCTTCCAAAATTTAAAATTAACGGTTCAAATCGTTTTAACATCTCCAGATACACTCACCGGTTAAGTTAGCATTGAGAAAAATAGGTCCAACTATGTGATTTAAAATACCTGCCCAAACATTTACTTTTCTGGAAAGAGTATGTTTTTGAAAGATTTGAGGATTTGTCACTCAATATCTCACATTTTGTGTTAACGTTTCCATTGAGGAAGAATTACTTTCGTCACTAAAACAAATTGATTTATGTAGTCTGGGTGTTGGATAATTTGATTGGACATATTTTACAGAATTCTAATCTTCGGTCGGGGTCATCATCTGAAAGTTGGTCCCATTTTTAATTTTATGGATGAAATTTGTTTTAGCAACATATACTGTCCTTTTGACTTCAAGATAGACCAACTTGGGCTGTAGAAGAAGTAGGATGTACTACCATTTCTGCAATATGTCGATTTTTGTCGTCACTAATTGTTGGTCAAAGATCGTTTGACGTCTTGAAAATACCGGTTGCTTCCTCTGAAGGTTCCCAAATAAGTCCTCGATATGGGGCGTCCCTTCATTAAAAGACGTTCCCTGCGGAAATTGTTTTACATTCACCAATTATTAAGATATCTGCTACGTCCTATTTACCATTTTGTCGTAGACATTAAACGTCGCGTTAAAGAATAATTAAACTTTTAAGGTATAAAAACTTCCAAAATAAAACGAGAGAATTAAAAACGTTTTTGAAAATTAAAGAAGACTTTACAATCTTGATTAATTAAATGCCAAACTATAATTTTAGTATTTATTTAATTTTCTATCAAAATCAACCTAAACCCACAAAATTAATATGACTGAATAGGAATTTTAATACCTTTCAAACGAAATTCCTTGCCATAAGGTACTATTTAAAATTATTGGTCACTGTGGGCTGTGAAGTCGTATATGTATTACGTATTGTCATTAGTTGGAAGCTCATATCCGTTTTATCGGTAAATCGACCTAATAATACCAAAACCCTAGATAATCTCACTCTTTTCCTATAAAATTCCCTATGAGTTTCGGAAAATCTTTAAAGATTATAGAGCGACTCAGGGACTTCCTTAACAGGATTCTTTAATAAAATTCTTGTCTAAAATCGTGTACGATCTCCTGTTTAATTTTAAAGACAAAATTTAATCGAAATGCAATCTGCTGTTTCTACATTAATAAATTCTGGTTTAGGGGTCTTGCACAATCCTTAACATTAATTTAAAATCTATTCTTGTACCAATCGGTCCTTTCAAGAAAAAACCCCGGTCTTTTCCAGCCGTACCGCTTCTGGTAGGCCGATTCTACATTACCTTCATGCATTAAGTCACAAAATGTCATTGCTCAGTTGCGGATAATTACTTAATCTCGTTTTCATATCCAAAATTTAAAAAAATCGAATTCTATCAATCAAAAGAAAAATTTTCATTAAACCGAAGACAAGTTAAACTTGCCTCCAGAAATTTTTTCCAATAAAACACATAAGATAAATTTTACCTGGATTTTTACTAGAAATGTCTGATGTAAAAAGAACATAATTAAAAACGCAAATACTTGACCTCCTAAATCAGTTAATTAAAAAATTAAACAACTACAAAACATGTTTGGATTTAAAATATGTAAATATAAAAATCATTTTTATTTCATCCTGAACGAATTTTTGACGCATACAAAGGTTTACAAAAATACCAAAAACCAAAAAGGCATAAAATTTTGGGAATATAATCAAAAAATCCATACCATTTTTTTTTTCTTTAAAAATTGAATCTTGATTGCGAACTATACAATAACACAAAGATCAACCAACAAACATGGATTGACCGACTACTGAACAGTCTAATAAGTTAAATATAAATGTAATTACTAACCAAAAACATAGTAACAAAATAAAATATTTAACAGGGTTTAATTTTCTCACTTTTTTGTAAGTATTATGAATGATTGTTTTAATAATTGGTCATTTGATGCTCTCTTTTCTTTTAATTTGAATGATTTTCTCTTTACATAGAAATTGGTTCCTAAGCAGCTTGTTTTGTCCTATTCAATTCTTCTTATATTTGTCAAATTTTATTTTGTAATGTTTCATTTATTGTTATTTAATCATTTACGTATTCTTCGTTAAGTCTAAATTGCAAGATTGTATTTTTCTGTAAATGGTTCCTCCTTAAATAGGACAATTTTTTGGGTATGCGTCAATTTTGATAATTTGGAAATGGCCAATTCTTCTTAGTTTTAGAGGTAATACATCTGTTCTAATATTACACTGCCGGAGGGACTTTAAAAAATCCCTATTCATAACACAGGCATGAATTCTGTAAAATGTCTTGTTTGATTCCCTAGATGGTTGATACGCTTCCTTATCGATAATATTATTATGTTTTTATAATATTAAATTTGTTTACTTTGAACAACATTTTACATTAAGGTGTTTTAAACTTTTTATTTTAATCTATTTTTTATGTTAAGTATAAAGATGATTTTAAAACTTATTAATTGTTCTTGCGTTTAAGTACAGATTTTGATAGTGAGGACTATTAAAAATTCAAATCATCTTTTTTAAAAATACGAAATTTAGTATTCTTGTTGTTTAATGAATTAACCATTTATATTTCATTATTTTCCTTTATATATTCAGAGTTTGATTTAATTTATAAAATAAAATTATTGTTCCATTTAAAAAAATGATCTACTTGTCGCTCCTCTCTTGTTTTTTAATGCGTTTTTAATAAAATTAAAAACATAAAAATTAAAATAATTATTATCAAATTAAAATCTTTATGTAATTGTTTATAAATTTAATATATATATATATATATATATATATATATATATATATATATATATATATATATATATATAAATATATATATATATATATATATATATATATATATATATATATATATATATTCAAAACTAAACTACAGTATTTTAAAAATGCCACTTGTAAAACCATTACTAGTTACAATTTTAATTAAATTTTGGCCCAAAAAAACATATTAAACAATCCTATTTATGTAAATTTTAATAATAAAATTTTTATAAAGAAATTTACATAAAGTAATAAAATTGCACTTTGTTCAAAATGTAAACCGTTCTTTTCAATACACATTTCACAGCGACGTACAATAGAACGTCTTAAGTTAATAAATGATGCACCCTTATTTCATTGCAACAAAATATGATACTCCTTGGAAAACAAGTAAGTATTAAATTTTATATTTTGAAACGACAGTTTGACTTTTTACAAACACCTTCATCTTGAATAATTTCACATTAATTATTGTTTTAAGTTAAAAGTTTTTTTTGTTTGATTTTAAATGAAAGGTTTTTTTACGAACCCCATTCATTTTTTTTGGGTTCCAAATGGGAATTGGTAACAAGGGTTGGAAAATTTAAATGCGACAAACACCGGTGGAACCGAGAAATTTAAAAGAATGGGGGGGGTAAAAATTTTAAATTTCGTGAATTTAATAGGAACCCCACAAGTACTCGATACTGCTGTTGCTCTTGGTATTTCCCAAAGTAAAGTTTCCGGGTTTTAAACGGGTCACAGACGCCCATATCATTTTCAACCTGTTCATGGTTTATGTCCAGGTGACGCCGAACGAAGACTTAATTATTGTAGGTGGGTTCTTAACTCCATTCAAAATAATAGAGATTTCTTATCCAAATACTGTGGACTGATGAATCCTGTTTTACTCGTCGTGGTATCGTAAACTTTCACAATCTGCATATATTGAAAACCCACATGCCATTCGACCAAGAAGTTTTCAACATGAATTTAGTACAAATGTCTGGATTGGAATTTACGGCAACCACGTGTTTGGACCTTATTTCTTGCCACAACGTGTAAATTCAGAAAATTTCCTACAATTTTAGAAGAAGAACATGTTAATATGTGGGAAGACATTCCTTTGAATTTAAGAGGACATTCTTGGTTTCAGCTTGATGGATGTCCGGCCCATTATAAAGAAATAAGAAATTGGCTAAACAATAACTACCGGGGAGGTGGATAGGTCGTGGAAGTCCAGTGGCGTGGCCTCCTAGATCCCCGATTTAACGCCACTTGACTTTTTGTATGGGGATTCATGAAGGAAAAAGTGTATACCACTCCGGTTAATACACTTGAAGAACTTCACAATCGCATCAGAGATGCTTGCAATGAAATAAGGGTGCATCATTTAATTAACTTAAGACGTTCTATTGTACGTCGCTGTGAAATTTATTGAAAAGAACGGTTTACATTTTGAACAAAGTGTCTAATTTTATTATACTAGTGTTATTGTTATTTATTTATAAATCGTTATTGCTAAGAATTCTTATTAATTTCACAATTATTAATTAAGTATTGTTACAATAATAAATAAGGATTGTTAAAATTAGTGTACTAAACAGATTTCAATTTACAAAAGTCTTGTATTTGAGTATGGCTTGATACAGTGGCGGCTCTTTAATGAGAGCAAGTGAGCAGCAGTCTATAACTTATTAGAATCTCACTTAAAACTACATACATGTTTATGGCGAAATTGATACATACATAATTATACAGAAAGTATTGACCGCATAACAATAATAATTATGCATTTCTTTTTATACGAGGATAATAACAATGGATACTAAAAAAACCGATAACCTACCTATTTATAAATGAAAATGTATTTGAAATTTTAAAGAAACGATCGTTAGGTACTAAAATGGCTCTAAATGTTTTATTATATCTTTTTTATTAAAAACTTTATATTCAATTATTCACATAAAGCACATTACTTAACTTAGTACCACATCAAACACTAAAATCAAAATAACTCGGAAACGCACAGGAATTTCGAAACAGAAGAAGGTACATTATTTTTGTTAAACTGTATGTAGATAATGAAAATAACAGTTTTTAAAAATAGTCATTGGCGTAGAAGTTCTGTTTATGAAAGGGTTGAGCACCCCTCCACTCCGCCACTGTGCAAGTTTGTGAACATTCTTATCGCTTGTTTTATGCCCTTAATTAATAGACATTATCCCCCAACATGAAAAAATCTAAGCATTCGTTTATGAGTTATAATGAAAATTTGAGAAAAAAATTATATTCAACACCCTGTATCTCGAAACGAAGCCTTCTACGACATATGTTTATAGGAACTTTTCTTTTAGAAACATGTGTTCTATCTCCTGTTAAAGTTTGTCTACAAAAACTGACTCACCCTGTATATATATATATATATATATATATATATATATATATATATATATATATATATATTATTATTTGTGTGTGTGTGTTTGTTGTTGGTTTTGTTTGTGTTGTGTGTTGTTGTGTTGTGTGTGTGTTGTGTGTGTGTGTTGTTTTTTTTTGTTGTTGTTGTATTTTGTTTATTGTTTTTTTATTTATTTTTTTTATGTTATATTTTATATTAATTTTTTTATATATAATATAAATATAATTTTATTTATTTTTTATAATATATAATTTTATATATATTTTTATATTTTATTTTGTTTTATTTTTATATAATATATATATATATAATATATATATTATTATTTATTTTATAAATATTATATATATATTATATTTAATATTATATATATTATATTATATTATAATATATATTTTTTATTTTTTTTTTTTTTTTTTATTTTTTAAATAATATATAATATTTATTTATTTATTTTTTTTTTTTATATATATTTATTTTATTTATTATTTTATTTATATATATATATTTATTTTTAAATTTTTTATTTATATTTTTATATATATTATAAATTTTATAAAAATATATTTTTTTATATATTATATTTTATTAATTTTTAAATTTTTTTTATTATAAATATATTTTTTTTTTAAAAAATAAAAATAAATATTTTATATAATAAATAAATAAATATATAAAATAATAAATATTTAAAATATTTTAAATTTTAAATTAAAATATTTTTTTTTAAAATTATTTTTATTTTAATTTTTTTTTTTTTTAATTAATTTTAATTAAAATTATATTTTAAAAATTTATTTATTATATTTAATTATTATTTATATTTTTATTTTTTATTTTGTTTAAATTTATGTTAATTATATATTTTTTTTTTTTTTATTTTTTTTTTTAAATTTTTTTTTTAAATTTTTATTTTTTTTTTGTAATTTTTTTTTTTTTTTTTTTTTTTTATTTTTTTTTTTTTTTTTTTTTTTTTTTTTTTTTCATTATTTTTTTTTTTTTTTTTTTTTTTTTTGTGGTGTTTTTCGTTAAATTTTTCTATTGTTTTTGCGTGGTTTTTTTTTTTTTCTTTTGTGTTTTTTTTTAAATTCGTTAAATTTTTTCCCAAAAAATTTGATAGTTCCATCATTTTTTTTTAACTGTTTCTTAATTTTGTTTTCTGAAAATGTTGGAAGATGTTTATATTCAACACGCGCCTTTTATTATTTTATTAATTTTCGACTGATGGTGACCTTCTTAGACGGTATCACAAGAATATATTAAATCATTGACAATTGATTTATTGCATACAAGTGTCAAAATTTGATGACCAATCACTTATGTTCAAAGTTGTAAAGGTTCATTCTTTCAAACGTGACACCGCATATTAGTGATGGTCAGATGCAGAATTTGATTCTGCATCGATTCGATTTTTCCTATACTTACAAAACACTTCCTGTAAACCATGTTTTCTGTTTTAATGTGGTTTTAAACGAAACATTTTTTTCGTAAAATGACATTACTGAAAGAAAATTCATGTAATAAAGAAAATAAACATAAAAAAATGGAACATAGTGACAGAAATAATGAATGAATATAAATTGCAACAATTTTAATTTCTACAATTGAAAATTAAATTGACCTGGTTGTTAGTGTTCCTGTGGACAATCCATCCTTCTAATTTAAGATCAACTGGTTGCTGTAATGGAATGTGTAGATCTATCCAGCTAATACCAATTGCTCCATCACGATGAGGTAACATTTAGTAAATCTAACAAATCTATAGTATCTCCATACCTATCATTCAAATTTTCATCGTACATTGAAAGTCGTTCTGGTGATTATGTTCTATTATGACATTGATTATATTGTGACCAAGTGATTATGTCGGTGATTACAACTCGTTACTTGCTGGTTTTGTTTACAAGTCCATAATCTTATTAAAAATTCGGATCTTCGGTAATTATGCCATGAACTCGGAACGGTTGAATCGTCAATCCAGCGCTGGAGTTGAACACCATGGATAGCTTTATAATAAAACATATTCACCTCGTTACCTTATTATCTATTACGGCTTTATGATTTCGAGCATTACATTAGTTGCCATTTTTTAAGTTTTAAGTCATCGTTGGTAGGTGAACATCGCACGTTCAAAATATGCATGTTTGTTTGACAATTCGTCCACATTTACCATGCGTATAAAGCAAATTTAAAAGTCATTATTGAAATATTCGCATTATAAACTGTACTTGATAAACATTTACAATCACCAGAACCATAAGATAACCTATAAATCTGGAACCTGATGATACTGCTTTGAGGTAAAATCAACATTGTTTTTATTCATGACAAAATCAGGCTTAATAGATAAGACTTTTGGAGTTTCATAGGCTTTTAATAAAAAATATCGATTAAGAAGAAAACTGTTGGAAATAGGTATAAGAAAGTTATAGCGAATCAATGCAGAATCAAATTCGACACTAATAATATGCATGGTGTCACATTTGAAAAACGAACGTTTTCAGATTTGAACGTTGGTGACTCTGTTAAAATGAAATGACTTCTTGCGTTACATAAATAGCACTATCTGCAATGAAGTTGACTTAATAAAGCATATCACACTTTCCTAATTTAAAGCAAGTAACAGAACTGTTTGAAATAAGTAAAATCAAACTTTATCAAAGTAATGAATGCAATGATGTTCGTTACGTTCGAAGTTTGTATAATTCTAAGCAAGTGCAATTTACTACCATAATAGCCTTGAGCAGAATATACGAAAAGTATGGGTTCAGTGGCACTTGTAGACCCTTTTATGAATAGTACACAGTACTCGCCAAAATATGCAGTACGGAAAACAACTTTACTAATCTTTTGATTTTGTAATTTACATGTTCAAAACGAGCACCATAATCAAATCAATCGAATCAATCGAATCAAACGAATAAATCGAATCAATCGAATCAATCCAATCAATCGAATCAATCGAATCAATCGAATCAATCGAATCAATCGAATCAATCGAATCAATCGAATCAATCGAATAAATCGAATAAATCGAATAAATCGAATAAATCGAATAAATCGAATAAATCGAATCAATCGAATCAATCGAATCAATCGAATCAATCGAACCAATCGAATCAATCGAATCAATCGAATCAATCGAATCAATCGAATCAATCGAATCAATCGAATCAATCGAATCAATCGAATCAATCAATCAATCGAATCAATCGAATCAATCGAATCAATCGAATCAATCAGATCAATCGAATCAATCGAATCAATCGAATCAATCGAATCAATCGAATCAATCGAATCAATCGAATCAATCGAATCAATCGAATCAATCGAATCAATCGAATCAATCAATCGAATCAATCGAATCAATCGAATCAATCGAATCAATCGAATCTATCAATCGAATCAATCAATCGAATCAATCGAATCAATCGATCATCAATCGAATCATATCAATCGAATCAATTCGATATCAATCAGAATCAATCGAATCAATCAGATCATCATCATCGAATCAATCGAATCAATCATCGAATCAATAGAATCAATCGAATCAATCGAATCTCAATCAATCAATCGAATCAATCGAATCAATCGTCAATCGAATCATCGAATCAATCGATCATCATCATCGAATCAATCGAATCAATCGAATCAATCGAATCAATCGAATCAATCGAATCAATCGAATCAATCGAATCAATCGAATCAATCGAATCAATCGAATCAATCGAATCAATCGAATCAATCGAATCAATCGAATCAATCGTCAATCAATCGAATCAATCGAATCAATCGAATCAATCGAATCAATCGAATCAATCGAATCAATCGAATCAATCGAATCAATCGAATCAATCGAATCAATCGAATCAATCGAATCAATCGAATCAATCGAATCAATCGAATCAATCGATCAATCGAATCAATCGAATCAATCGAATCAATCGAATCAATCGAATCATCGATAATCGAATCAATCGAATCAATCGAATCAATCGAATCAATCGAATCAATCGAATCAATCGAATCAATCGAATCAATCGAATCAATCAATCATCGAATCAATCGATCATCAATCGAATCAATTCGAATCAATCGAATCAATCGAATCAATCGAATCAATATCAATCGAATCAATCGATATCAATGATCGAATCAATCAGAGATCAATCGAATCAATCGAATCAATCGAATCAATCGAATCAATCGTCAGATCAATCGAATCAATCGAATCAATCGAATCAATCGAATCAATCGAATCAGATCAATCGAATCAATCGAATCATAATCATCGATCATCAATCGAATCAATCGAATCAATCGAATCAATCGAATCAATCGAATCAATCGAATCAATCGAATCAATCAATCAATCGAATCAATCAATCAGAATCAATCAGAATCAATCGAATCAATCGAATCAATCAATCTCGAATCAATCAATCGAATCAATCGAATCAATCGAATCAATCGAATCAATCGAATCAATCGAATCAATCGAATCAATCAGAATCAATCGAATCAATCGAATCAATCGAATCAATCGAATCAATCAATCAATCGAATCAATCGAATCAATCGAATCAATCTGAATCAATCGAATCAATCGAATCTATCAATCGAATCAATCAGTCAATCGAATCATGAATCAATCGAATCAATCAATAATTCGAAATCAATCGAATCAATGAATCAATCAATCAATCAATAATAATCGATCATCAATAACGAATCAATCGAATCAATCGAATCAATCGAATCAATCGAATCAATCGAATCAATCAATCGATCAATCGAATAATCAATCGAATCAATCGAATCAATCGAATCAATCGAATCAATCGAATCGAATCAATCGAATCAATCGAATCAATCGATCAATGAATCAATCGAATCAATCGAATCAATCGAATCATTGAATCAATCGAATCAATCAGTAAATCGATTTTATCGGTCGGCTTGAAGTGTTTATTTAAGCTTCATGTTGTTTCTCTTGAACTTGGTCTGACCTTAGTAGATTCCTACGAGGAAAGGGTAGATTTATTATGTACATTTTGTTTTGATCAAATATTCAAATATTCTAATATTCAAGAATATTTACATATCCTAAACATGCCGATTGGTTTTGATACGACGCATTTTGTCTGAAATAGTTCCTAAAGTCGATTTTATACGTTTGTTAAATTTTTTAATATCCGAATAAGGTCGAATTTTATAAAAGTATGGAAACAAGTTTTTAAGGATTAAAGTTTAACTTTACATAAATTTTCTTCATAATGTGTCTTAATACTAAGCCAATTAAGTCCATATATAATAATATAGTATTATTATTAGAGATAGTTGCATAGACGCAGGCATCTTTGAAATATGTTTGCCAAGTTGGCTTTAGATGTCTATGAGTCTCTATCTGACACAAATCTTGAACGTTCATTCGGCATAAATGTTTGTTTGGTTTTACGACGTTATGTAATATCTGTTTTGTAGATTAGAAGGTCGTGTTTGCGCCACAAGGATAATTTGTATTCACTGAAGCACTTAATTTAATGTTTGTTTATCATGCAAAGGTGTAATAAATTATACTAATAAATTAAATTTGTTATAACTACAATCTTCGTAATGCAAGACCTTGAGTTTAAAGATACAAATAGAAAATAGAAAACAATTTTGATGCTATTATACAAAGTAGCGTTAAATACGCTTAAACAAATAACAAGGCATTGTTATCAATGTTTAAAAAGATATGAGCCAATCAGTCGCTTTTCCAGGTTCTTTATGAATGAAGTAAGTAAAATGCACCACATACTTGTTATCAGGCAGTTCCAGTTCTCATCCATTAACACTGGCACCTCCAGATATTGTAAATACCTAGAGTGTCGTGACCGGTCATTCTGACCTCTGGACAAGAAAGGTAATTTTGAGATGTATTCTTTACATATTTTACACTTCATTAAGAAAGCAATATAAAAATCACATTTTGCTAAATCCATTTTAATTAAATAAAAATCAAATTGATTCTAATTCATTTAGAATTCGGTACAGTTTACATGCTGTATTACGCTCTACAGTTCAAACAAATAACGGTCTTTGTTACACTTGACATTTTCACAAACATATTTGTTACAAATTGAACAAACGCAGTAGTTTTATTTTATCACATTTTTAATTTGGCACTGAAAACGTTTTTAGGTTTCCTTGTATCAGATTGCACCGAATCTTGTTTCAAATCGAAATATTATTTTCTTAGTTCCTCAGCTAGAGTGAAAATAAAGTCTCTTTTTTTTATTTTACTTTACGACTTCTTATAAACTACCAGGCGTTGTTTGTGGAAAGATCTAAAACATTTTAAAACAAATGAACTGGCCATCTACGTGAATCAGCTTTCGTACAGTATTTTATAGCCATTTGGTCCAAAACATCTAGCCCAAACTTTGTTTCATTTTAATACAACACTGTCTCAGGTTTCTTCTTTTGCCATCGTCTAGAGCCACAGTTAGATGTGGCGTACTTAGAATATGACATTTTTATTATCTTCACTCTGATAAATTGGCAAGATGCTTTTATCATTTTCATTACTGTGGTAGAATATAACTCTGCCCTTTTGTTCTTGATACAAATTGGTAATGCCCTTCTTGATCTGTTCATTGTCCCTAACGTTGTATCCTTTTTGCCAGCATCGTTGCTAACCTTTTAAAATTAAATTAATATAAATTTTAAACAACATATTTTGAAGGGTTGGTTGTTAGACGCATATCATCACTTTTTCCTAAATAAGGAATACCATTCAGGAAATATTTAGAATTCGTATCAACAGCTAACCAAAATACCAACTTCAGTAGGAAACAGTTGTTCGCCTATTGTAATGTTTGCTCCTGGAACAAGTCAAGATTTACAGTTACTAATAAATTTATCCCTTATTTCGGACGCCAAAGCAAAACTAGACGTTCTGTTCATGTTGATCGAATATCAAATCTTAAAATTCTCATGATTTCACGAAATCGATTGCGTGACGGTCTCACGAAAAATTGCGGCCCCAAGTAACAGACCATATACTGTCAAGATATAATGCTCTTGCGCCGTAAGCACCACGAGCTAGCAATATTGCAAGAAAAGCGTAAAGTACTTGAAGAGACAATGACCAGCTTGTATCATCTCCTAATTGTCGTTTAGCTTCAATTTCAGTACATTTCTGAATGTGTTTTAACGTTGTGTCATCTACAAAATCTAAATGCACTTAGCACAGAGCTAAAGCACATTTCTTTTGCATAAGGAGTTAGCCCTGAGTATTCGTATTTCCACATTTCTTTGAATTATACGGTAAACGTAAGCTCCACTTGATTGCAAAACTTCCCATATATCAATGGATTTGGATGACCGTTTACACCCCACAAGTAAGTGCGTGTAATTTTTCGTTTTGGATGGTCATTACTAATTTAATTAGATGTACAAGGATCAGAAGTGACATTATTTACGCTGACATCAGATTATTAATTTTGTTCACTATTTTGTCATCGACAGGAACCGAGCTGGAGCGCAGTGGCGACACGACCTGCTTAGCATTTGGAGGTAATGGATTCGATTCCCGTTACCGTCTACCTTGTGTGAGGTTTTTCAGTTCTCCTCACACACATGTAGCGGCATGATCACTGCGTATATGCACACCATGTGCGGCTGCTAAGGCGAATGCCGGGGTAGTATTTTCCCTCAGAACCCTAACTCCGTTCCTTCCGATCTTATCCTGACCGCACCCATCCTTAATCCCGCCATACTGTAATAAAAATGTGTAACGTATGTGAATTTTGAATAATAAAAAGTAAGTTATCCAAAATAATGAAATAAGAAATTCTCCAAAAATACACTAACCTTACACCACTTATAATTGTGCCTTTGGCTCATCGGTTGATTAAATTGGGCCGATTCAAATAAAATGATTTGTAATTACCACTTACCATCAATAGTAAAGAATGTAAAAAATGAAGTTATCTCGGCGCAAATTGCCGTTTTAAATTATCGGGACAATTAAACCGACTTGACAAAAATGTAAAAATAACAATATACAGACTATGTTTATTGAATTAAATGTAATGATAAAATAATGAAGGTCTTAAAATTATGCTTAAAATACTAAATAAAACACTACATAAATACCTTAGAAATTTTGTACACAAACTTTTCTTTTGACAACCTCTGGTATCTAAATAAGATTACGAGAGGTTAACAGGATGAAGTCATCCTTACGTCATCATGGTGCAATCTTGACATGTTATCAGCCACACCCCAAACTGAATTAATCTTTAAAAATCCGTATAATTTCTTCTTAAAACTTTTAAATCCACTTCTTATTGGATTATTTGGAAGTATCCATTCAAAAATTTGCACTCATAAAACGAAAAATGTACGCAACCATAAAATCAAATGCGTACTTAAAATTCAATTACGTTGTAAATTGAATTAATGATAAAATTAAAGTAAAATGGTATAAATACGTAAAGAAAAACGTCAAGAAAACGCCTAAAAAGGACAAAATGCTTTAATTTTATGTAAATGTATTAAAAATATCTCTTACCACCAAATTGATGGCGCTTTCACATAAATTGAGGTAAAATCAAAAGAAGCAGCTTCATGCTTCGACATTAAAACGGAAGTGAAGATGGAGGATTTCGAAGTTGATGATGAGGTCATGCGTAAAAGATATCAGCAGAATAACTTAACGCAGACGCGTTGCTTATAGGATTAAGTCACGATGCATTGAGCAACTCAATGACTAGAAAACAGTTTATGGGAATATAAATATTTACAAAAGATATGCAATTAAGTTGCCTACCTCATACCAATATTGCAAAATAATTAAAGTTTTCTTGTATTTAGAACTAAATGAAGGAAAGATCCTAAATTGAGGTATATTTTATACAACACAAAAAAGTTATTACAACGCATATATACGTAATGTATGTATGTATGCTAATTCATGATTGTGGCTGAAGGAGCTCGAAAGCTCGAGCAGCCCGCCCTCCCCTTGAAGGAATGAAATACGTGGCCTTTTCCTTTTCATCAACAGGAACAGCTTCTTCCTTTCACCATCTTCGAAGTGGTTATTTGCTTGTTCGGATTCGTATTTAGATAAGTTTTCCTTCTGCAAGATAATCTAAACCTGTTGTTGAGTAGAACTGCGATACCACCACATTATTTTACTACAATTAACCCCGTAATAGGTACAAAGTATCTCACAAGAACGTTCACTTGCAACTAATTTGAAATCTCAAAGTGCTTGAATATATAGGTCTGTATAGAAACAAGTTATAACTTGCATATCTCGGACGTATAGATAAAAATAGAGAAGATTGTTCATAATTTCTGACACTACTGAACAAGTTCTGACTTGCAGTAAACTTCTAAAAATTACCACAATAATAGTAAAATACATCGTTTTATCTCAACTTTGTAATTATTTTTGTTATACAAGCTCGAAACTGATTATGAATATATGAACGGTCAAAATGACGGTTACTTATACAAATACTACAAAAAAACTCAAAATTAACTTTTTAATATATTTTTATATTCTAAAGTACATAAAATCAAGAAAAGGTCATACTACCTCTACACCGAAACTCTAAGCACAAAATTCATTTAAGTAGCTTTTAAAACAACAATAGATTCATAAAGGTAATTTTTAATATTAAATTTAACATTCAATATTTTTATAATATGCGTTTATCGCTGATAGCGCTGTTACCTTTCAGCTTTACCTATTCGATCAAAAAGATATGCCACTTTATTCTATTCAAATTTCGTTATTTTACCTCCAATATGTAACATTTTAACTGTGCTAAACGAAAATGCTTCAACCTCATTAGTTCTTGTCAACACATTCAGGAGAAATCAGTGTAATGACACTAACTGAGCATTAACCGTTTAACTCAAGTTCAAAATTCTATTCAAATGTAGTATCAAGATCCACATTCCCTAAAAGGATCAAGCAATTATGTTCCTATCAATAGAAGGATTAACGATCAAAGAACACGTGTTAGCTACCGGTAAAGTAATCGGATAAAAATAAAATTTGCCTCAGAATGAGCAATGACCGAATGTGTATTTATTTCGTTAATACATATTTGGTACAACATTTTGTGGAACAAGAAGGCGAAATAAGCGTTAACTATTTGTACCCGAAGAAAGCTAACCATACCAGCCAAACGAATAATATTATCAAATGTGTCTCCATGCATACCGCATTGCGTGATTGAAGAAGCATTAAGGAAAAGTAATTTACAACTAGTTTCACCGATATCGTTTATAGGGCTGGTATTGCCTTAGACGAATACTAACATGTCTATAGCTTCAGAAGGCAGGTCTTCGTTATGACTAATCAAGAAATCCCACTGAATTCCATATTCGAGGATTACAGGATCTTCATTTCTGATGAAAGAGTAAAGTGTTTGTTATGCAACACATATGGGCATATTGCCTCAAAATGCATCGAAAGGAAAAGGAATCAATCGCTTACAAATAATAACACAGGAATCAAATAAAAGACGATCTTCAGAAGTAACATCGCAAGAGAGCTCCGTTGACCAAAATGATAAGGCATGTAGTATACATAATCAAATGGGTACGTCTGATAAAATATTACACAGGATTTAGGAGAATCTCAACTGTCTACGCAAACTGATTCAGATTTATACTGCCTAGAAAGACATCGGATGTAGGGACCAATAACAAATAGCTCAAAGTAGAACAATCGCCTTCACAAGTCAGCTTTGAAGAAATACAAGATTTTGGACCGCAGTGATAATTTAATTATGGACTTTATAACATACTCTGATTCCTGAATAATGTTAAGGAATGTAATAATGCTCGAGGTAACTCGAAACTATACAGAGAACATTGTAGGGTTAATAGATTTAATAAGAATATTCCAAGGATGGAATTTAGAGCCAAAGAAGAGAGGTGTAAGCGATTAATAAAGTATTTGAAAGAGATATTTACAAAGAAAGAAACCTACCCTCTCCGCCAGGATCGTTAAGTGGAGCAACAATGGAAAGAACGTCGTCAATTAATAGTTTGACCTTTTAAATTCTAACATAGCTATTTTTTTGTGTAGTTACCCTTTAATTATACTTTTTCATCTTCTAACTAGCTGCGATGGAAGACTTGACTAAAAACATTTTAAAAATTTTCACGCTCAACGCCAAAAGTTTAAGAAGAAAATCAAAGTGGGAGGAATTGAATACTTTTTAAATATGAATGCATCAGATATGTTATTAATTCAGGAGTTAAACATAAAACATTGCAAACCACCGACTATGCAATAAGTACAACTTCTTCATAAATCCATGTGTCGCAGATTACAGGGGACAATTATCGCTATTAAAGGAAAATATAAAGAGTCACAGATCATCACGTAGTTTTCAATCGTACTAAACGAATTAGGATCATTATTAATGAACAACGCTGTATATTATGGAATCTGCATGTACCACATAACCTAAAAACGGCAACCACAATACTAAATTTTCTTCTACAAGATTTACAGAACGTTAATAGGATAGGAAGGTTTGATAGTTACAGGCGACTTCAATTGCACTGAATCTAAGAACTGATCGGCATAACTCAAACAAGCGGCATCCAGCGTTAAGAAAGCATTACAGAGAATAACATATCAATTTGCATTGGAGGATATGTGGAGAATGTTTAACAAGAAAGAAGGCTTTACATTCTATACCGGGCAATCAGCCTCAAGATTAGATAGAATATACATTTCTAAAAACTTGGTTCAATTCACATTTCATTAAAGTTATTCTTTTCTGATCACCTGTACATTCAAAATTGAAGAAAACAACACTCACACCGCCTACTGGTAATTCAAGATTTCTTACTAGAAAATAAAATTTAATTTGTTGATGCAATAAATACATTCTTAGACACGGAGGTGGTAAAATAGGTGGGTAAGATTGAAAATCAATCTGAAGTATATGGTTGTTTATTCACGAAACAACAGAAAATACTGAAAATCT
>JARFJB010000334.1:395000-450000 GCA_036346205.1 Vesta saturnalis
CGTTTGAAAATTGCATTAGTTCCTAATGGGTAAATTTAATGCATTTAACAATTATTTTATTTTGTGTTGTTTGGCATTGCTTAAGCTTTACGCAATGAAGAACTTTTAAATTTAAAAGTAAGCGACTTATAACACAAAGAAACAATTCAAGTTGTTCATAATTAAAACAAATACCAACAAGCCTCGTATATTTACGGTCACTTCAGAATTTAAAAAAAAAAGTACCTATATAGAACTATTCAGCAAATATTCAGGTTTGCGCTCTAACTAGACGTCCGATCGAACTCATAGAAATTGCAAATTGCAATCCAGTCAGTTGTCATCCATACTTTTGGAAGCATACCAAGTAAAATTTCCAACCATTTGAGTTTACCAGAACTTTATACGGGACATTGTTTAGTCAAACGCCCGCCACAGTATGTGCCAACGCAGACGGCAGTAAAGAAAATTTAAGACGTCATGGAGGGTGGAAAAGCGACACGATTGCGGAATCCTGTGTTGAACAATTGGTGCCCAATATAATTAAAATTGCAGAAACGATGTTAGGTGACGGTCAACTGACAATACAGTCGTTATACCAATTATAACGCTACTAAAGATTCGTTATTAATATAGATTACAATGTAAACATTTTCAGCTTAAGCCTTCAATTCAGGAATAACAAACAAATAAATTTGTTTTGTATTCACGTTATTTAGTTTACTTTATTGTAACAAAATATTGTGTCAAATTTTTAAATTATAAATGTTTAGGGTTAGGATAAAGTTTTGTATGCACCATATCAGTAAAGTGGCTTTACCGAACTCAGTGTTACTCGCATCGGTCGCTGCGCTCGCTCTGCTCATAATCACAGTCGCTTGTAAAGAATCACTTTACTGACTTGGTACATAAATAACTAACTGACCGTTGAATAAGTTTAATAATGAAAAGTAAAAATTAATCTTGTTTATCGGGTATTTCAGTTTGTGATTATCTAGTTATAAACATGTAGTTACCTGAGCTTTTTGATGACACGAAAGGATAAGTGTTATGTAAGACTTATCAGTTAGTTGAAATTGATTGGTTCAAAATTTGAAATTTTGTTATTTCATCGGTTGATGGTGTTAGGTGTTCGGATAAATGTAAAGTACGTCTTTCTTTATTCAAGAGTGTTTTCTTCTTCCTCGCGCACAAGTTGGTGAATCGAGAGGTCGCGGCATCGTGCAGTCGACTTTATGAAATTAAAGGCATTGCGCGATATTTTCACACTTGCAGTACCGTATTGAAAAAATTAACCAATCAAGTTCAAAATGTCTTTTATTCACTATTATTTATTTATTAAATATATAATAAATAGTATTTATCTTCAAATTTTGACCTATTTATTTTATTTTTCATGATAATTATGAGTTTATAAAGGTAAATAAATAATCTACTTAAAGAAACAAATATGTAACACTTCGTTTTATGCAGCACAATTTCCTACATTTTATGATTTAACATTAAAAATTTAAATTATGTTACCTGGTGCGTAAACGACTTTTCATACTTCAATTAATTCAAACGCAGAATTCGGATATTTGTTTCACAAAACAATTCATTACGTGCACATTCCCGTGCTCATTTTTACCTTATAATACATGTCAGTAAATCCGCTGTATTTACACACTTGTGATGCTCAGTTTTACTTCAATCGCTACAGATCTTAACATTTCTTTGATGATTTACTAGTTCTCAACAAATAAGATTCATTATCTTTTACCTTTAACATTGTTTAGTACTTTTTCAATACGTCCACTGCTCAACTAAAACGTCATCTAGTATTCATTTTCCATAATTCAGTTGGCACCTGTGGTACTTCGTAACAATTTTCCTTACTGAAAAATCTCGTGCTCTGTGATATTAAACCAAAACCTAATCAATTTAACGTTTTAATGAACACAAGTTGTGGATTTTCGTTAATTGGTATGTAATAAAAAGGATGCCGATAGCTTCGTTGGTTTTGCAGTAACGCATCACATCTTTATTCCCAATGGGGCTTTTTGTTTTTTTGTTAATATTAGGACACGTGAGTAACATGCATTTTTCAGTAACAGTTAATTATCACTGGTGACCCTTTTAGGCGGTTAGTTGTTCCTCTGATTTTTTCCATGTGGGAAACAGATTAATATCCATCACGGATCTTATAGGAAAAAGGAAAAGGAAAAGGCCACGTATTTCATTCCCTCCCCAGGGGGAAGGGCTCGAGCTTTCCGAGCTGCTTCAGCCACAATCATGGATTCCCAGCATACATACATACATTATGTATATATGCATGGTGGATTAAGGATTGTGGTCAGGATAGGATCGGAAAGAACGGAGTTAGGGTCTTGAAACTGAAAATAATAAGAGGATTTCGTACTTAGGCACAAACATAATTAGAAACAACAACAACTCATTGTCTTTCGATTGGTTCCAAAAAAGTACACATAGCTGGCGTTATTTAAATTTTCATTCAAATCATCCGTATAAAATTAAATGTAGTATTATTGCAAATATTATATATAAATGCCTAATTTATTTCAGATCCAAAATTTAGACAAACCTACGTACAGAAAATTATTTCGGGATTTATAAAAAATAATTATCCTAAATCTTCAATTTCAAATATTATAAAAAAAACAGGTCAATTCTTTTTACAATAATTCAAAAATTACTCCAATTAATAATAACAAAATGATTGGTACACCAATTCCATATAAAAATAAAAAATGTTTGATATTCAAATCTCTTTCGAAATTTAGTTTAAAACCAGCTTTTATACCACAAAATAAAAGCATATACTCATTTTCCAAATTAAAAAATAATATTGAGAAGGAATTAACTACAAACAAAATTTATCAAACTCCTTGTATGCATTGTTCAATTTATTACATTGGAACTTCACTACAATCATTAAAAAATAGAATAATTCAACATAAATCAGATGTGAGAGCCAAACCAAAAAGGACTGCTTTGGCACAACATATTCTAAATTCGAAGCATAATTTAAAATACAACGAAACCATAATTTTAGACGTAGAAAACAATAACAAAAAATACCTTTATTAGATATGTTGCACATCAAAATTAACTGTAATAATGTTTGCACTAATAAAAAATATTCAGAAAATATATAATAGATATAATTTTATTTTAGACAAATTTTAAGCTACATTGTGTTATCACATTTGTTAGGTTATTTTACTGTCATTTAAAATAATATAATTTAAAAAAATCTGCACTGAATATAAATTTCAGTTGAATTCGAAAGATATAATATTGTTAAATTTTTAATTGATTTTTGGAAACCAATTTTGTTCAGATGTGAACATATTAGAAAACATAATAGATTCATTGTCTGGGAACTGATCAATAGTTACCACATTTTATAGTATTAATGCTTTATGCTTGTGAATTACATATTATTATATATGGCACAAATAGCTGCATTAAAATTTAAATGTCATTGTTAAACTGAGTTAAAGATTTTAGTATAATTCGAATTTGAACTCCATCTCCATAATTACCGACATTAGCCTTCGGGAAATTAACGTGTTTTGCATTTCCAATGGTATTATTTATCTTGTTCTCTAGAATATCATAGGCCTAAATCCATCGTACAGATAAGTCGAGATTAAACTCAACATCGAATAGAGTCTTTTAAATTGAGTCAGGTGTTACTTAACTCAATGCCAAAGTTTCTGTCTACAATATTAATATAAATACAATAATTGTACATTGATGAGCAATTTCCAACTTTTTGGTTTGAACCTATTTATCTTAATTGTCAAGTAAAATTTAACATTTGTGTTTAATCATTTGTGAACAAAAGTTTAAAACCTTATTAAGTGGCATTCAAAATTAGTAATAACATTTTGCCTATGCCTTTATTAGTAATAATGATCATAGTAATCGTTTTTAAATTAATTACACATGTTAATAAATACTATCTTTGTTGTGGTTTTTTAATGTTGTATTTAAATTATGCAATCTAAACGCATCGATAAACTTACATATATCTTCGACATATAATATCTATATATAAATTTTATTATAATATTAAAACTAAGATTTTTCAATGGTGAAATATAAAAATAAACATTCAGTCTGCTATCAAATAACATGTTTGTGAAACTATAAAAACTATTAGAACTAATATATTAGCAAGAATTCCATAGTTGATTAAAAATTAATATTGTTAAACTTGATGTTAAACGATTACAAATCATAATTTCAGCAATTATCCTGTAAGGTAAAGTTAGTGAAAACTTAATACAAATGGTAAAATCTTGTGCTAAATATAAACATAACATCCATTAAAATAATCAGTTAAATCAACAAGAAAATTTTATAAATACAGTGCAGGTTTATAACAATGATTAGTTCGTCTGAAATATTTACTATAGCAAATTAATTACAACGCAAGATAGCTAGCAGTATTCTGTACCTAACTTTTGGCAAAATTTCACATTTATTTATGTTTGATCAAACTACAGTTGTGGTGTATAAGTTATTTTCACAAATAGATTAACATACACTTCTTCTGGAAGATATAATGCGTTTGTATAGAATCTCTTCTAGTATGGTTTATGAATGTTTGCCACTAGCCACGGATAATCAATATATATTTTTGAACTTATAGGTATTTATAAATACATATATATATATAAATTATATTATAATATATATATATATAATTCTCTTATAGGTGATATGGGACCCATCGCTCATCCCAAACTCTTGTTTGATCTTCTACCTGGAAATATGTAGCACTAATGCATATTGCCAGAGTTCCATTATTGTGTTTACGAAGTTGCTGAGTTGTCTAACTTTCATCCTTTATCAGCTTGTCACTTAATGGTTTAATAGTTAGATCACTTATCGAGTAGGAATAACTTTGTGAACTAGAACTTCACAATTTCAATTTTCCAGAATTATTCTGGTTTGGTTGGAATTTCTGATGGTTTCCAAAGATGTGCTTTCTTGACCGATAGACTTGGTTTTCCATAAGGGTTGACATACCTAGCAGATAGCTGTGAGTAATGGGTGACAAGTAACTTCTCGAAGCACAATTGCTAAGGAATTCCTTCCTTGTGATATCTTTGGACTACAATGCACAGGTTTGCTGTAGTAATGGGTAATCTAAAAGTTTTCTGGTAATCGTGAGTCTCCCCTTATGTTTATGCCAGCCAGGTATACCTCATCCATTAATGTTGAGTACTTATGGTATTTTATTACCGCCCCTTAGTAGTTGTATGGATCTTAATGTTATTAAGTAAAGTTAAACATAATATGGATTCTCTAGATACTAGAGAACTAGACTTGCCCCATACAGCAAACCTCCGCATCTGTACGGCCACAAAGATTTACAAGGAAGGAATTCTCTGAGACATTTGTGAGCTTGAGAAATTCACCTTTACCCATAAAATTCAGTATTATCGAACCCTTGATCGGGAAAAACTACGAATCTATGTACTGTCAAGGAATACCAGCACTTCGTAGGAAACAGTCAGAAACTTCAACCAAACCAAAAAAATATGTAAGTTCGATAATGAGTTATTCACAAATGTGCCTACACGATAAGGTCACCAACATCATAAGGTGACATAGCTGGAAAAGTTAGTACGAAGAGCAACATTCGGTCAAAACACAGATGGAACTTCTGACAATATGCAATTAGAACACATATCTCAGGTAGAAGCAATTCTACAACAATTTGGTAATGGGAGTTCTCACTATCACCCTAGTATAATGATGATGGATATATATATATATATCATATATATATATATATAGTATATATATATATATATATATATAATGGAAGAATTGAAGACCATGCTTCCAAATTAACAAAGAAACTCAAGGATTGGCTTAGATACGTGGACATACCTTCAGCTTGGCAAGCAAGATAAGTTCCATATGAATTCTAGATCACCTAACATGCCGCACCCTCTCAAGATATCACATATGGATTGAAGTCGGAACATAAACGTACCATTCCTGGAGTACTTAGTACACGTCGAATGCAAATTTTCACGAAAGTGCATAGGAATACCTGACCTGCATGGGAGGTACCAACACTACAACTCCAATCACCACAAGATAACGGAAGATTAGACGTGGAAAATGCTTGTACGTAGAGCACAAAACAATTGTTCGAAAAGAGGACCGAACAGAGAAAGAAAATATCCTAGAACATTCAAAGAAAATGCTACCACGATTACAGCCTAACCTAAACAGGAAAGGGAACCTAAATATAGCGATATACCATATATACAAGGTGCCTCAGACAAAATAGAAGTGATAGGCGCAAATACAAGATACGCACTGCCTTCAAATGACAGAACGCTCAGGCGAATACTAACCAAAACCAAACTTATACAATGCAAGATCAGAGTTGCCAAGAATTGTTATACAATCCTTAACATGAATGCGGCAGAGTATAGTAGGAATGAGCATGACCACTCAACGTAAATTCCAGGAACATAATGAACAACGTCCGCAGGGCAAACGAAAGTCAAGAATACCAACTGTCTGGATACAAGACCACCCCATCAATAGGTAACTATCAGATGTGCAAGGACGGACACTACTCGCGAAACTCACAGAAGCCACATACATCGACTAGCAGAAAATCCAATAAGCCAATCTATGAGAAATGAAACCCATATGGATTCTCAATCAATGCCGACAGACTTAACCAATACACCTGCCAAGAGGTTACTCACAACACGCAACCACGAAAAAAGTTATTATATATGCAATCTCTTTTATTCGATAGAATCAGGTTTTTAAAAGTATTTTAGGTATTCTGAAGAATCGAAATTCAGAATGGAAGAATGACCAGTTGTTCAGATCTGGACTACCGATACAGTGCAATGATTTTCCAAGAGAATTTATACAAAGATTTCATTCATCAGATTTCATCCAAATATAACATTCGATCTTAAAATGAAACTCATTTATCTTTATTTTCAGAAGTTTAAAGTCTTTACCATAACTAATGAGATACCATACAATACACTATCTAACATGTCACAGACAAACGTTGTCATTTATCCATTCGATTTAAAAATTTTATTTTCTATTCCATGATTTAACATATGTAACACAATATTAGAAACATTCAGGAACACATGGAAATCTTAAGCTATTAGTAAAGTCGTTTATTAACATAAATCTAATATTTTAAACATTTTGTTAATTTTATAATTAAACTAAGTACAAACTTTAATTTAATTTTAAGTAAAATATTAGATTTATGTTAATAAACACAACCTATTACTACATTTCAAACTTTTAAATTTACCAGTGTTTCCAGGCAACTAGCATTTGTTTCATGCAATCTGATGCGCTGTGACATAGGAAGTCATTTTATTAATGAGTAACGTAAATTAAAATAAAATGTTTTAAATCGAAAGGTAAAATGACAAACGATTATCCATTAAATTCGTTTTAAAATATGATTAGTTTTAGAGTGAATCTTCTTTAATTTTTTGACTACGGAAACATAAATTTAGAACGTTCTAGTAAAGTTAACAAAATAAAAGTCAGTTTGCATTTTCTGGAATAGTTAATATTAGAATGATTTTAAGATGGTCATGGCATTGGATGAATAAAAATTCAATTTTAAAATTACAATTTGGAAAAATCGATTTAAATACCAACGCCGTAAAATACTCCAGAATCCAAACAAAAATTCGTGTCATTTAAAATCAAAGTTAAGTTTTCTGTGAAACCGAAGTCGAATCTTGCAAAATCCAAAATGACGTTTGGTTAGAGTAACAACCTGCTAAATTTAATTTAACGATAATAAATAAAATGCACAAAGTTACTCGTGATATATATTATATATATATATATATATATATATATATATATATATATATATATATATATATATATATATCAAGTTCTAAAAATATATATTGGGTTATTGCGTGGCGCAGTGGCAGACTAGTAAGTGAAAGGTACCAAGTTCGAATCTGAGAGTAGTCAAGTGCTTGGGAAAAAATTATTTATAACATATGAATTCGACTAAAGTGCGAAAACAGTCCTTCTCAGGACTAAGCCTGATGACGGAAGCAGAGTTCACTTCCGAAACGTCGCGCTCAAAACGCATAAACTGTGGAAATAGGCCGATCAACTCCACTAATAGGAAACCACAGTCAAAAACACTTATAATACAGAATT
This sequence comes from Vesta saturnalis, assembly GCA_036346205.1. Lineage (NCBI taxonomy): Eukaryota > Metazoa > Arthropoda > Insecta > Coleoptera > Lampyridae > Vesta > Vesta saturnalis. The sequence goes on from JARFJB010000334.1 coordinate 403,197, forward strand.
AAGAACTTGTTTATCTCTAAGGTTACGCCTAGAAGGTGTAATAACATTATTAATATGTGTAAGTGAATATCCTTTATCTTGTAAGGATTTTGTTAATTAATTATTTATATTCACCCTTACAAGGTGATGGACATTCACTTACAAATATTAATGATTTTATTACACCTTCTTAATGTTGGTACAGCTTGTGTTTCTTTTATAGCTAATGTTACAGATAGAATTGAAAAAATCCTAATTAAATATGGCGTTAGGACTATTTTTAAACCTACAAGAAAAATTAAAGAACGTAGATTTGATACAAGACGTAAAGAACATATTGAGATTTTGTAGATTAGGTCAAATGAACACAGCACTATAATTTAACATAAGTAGTCATTGTTAATAACACTAGCATTATTGATAAAGCATTGTTAGGTTTAACTGGATTATTTTTTTTGATGTCATGTTTATATTTGTGAATGCTTCTCTCATTTTCAAATTGAAGTTTTTCACAACTTCACACTTGCATCATAACTTGATTCAATTTTGTTAAATGTGTTTTTTTTTCATTGTTAGCCTTCGCCGTTAGAGGGTGCTCTGATTTATCATCTTTAATACAGTTTAACAATATTTAATTTTAATGACCTGGCTATTCCTTACTAAAATTTAATTCTATAGTAGGCTTTATGCGTTTCTCAAACTGTTACATTAATAGCCGGCTGATGTTTATGTTTTAATTTGTCAAGATAGATATTACTACTGACGAAGAGAACTGCAAGTGTTATCGAAACGTTTAGATTGTATAATTTATATACACCATTAAAAAAACCCAAAAAAGGTAAGTATTTTATTATGTGTGATAATAGTGAAAGTTTACATTTTCATAATTTTATATTTATTTTTTTTTTTTGATTATATCAGCAACTTTACGAAGTAGGATAGATATAACATTTCTAAATTTATTTATGTGACACGTTGAATAACTAGTTCACTTTCTTCTACAACTCATTATTTAATTTTAACGTAAATTGTTTACAATTTTCACGCTTATATTTATTGACTAATTTATTGGCTATGTAACCAACACTTAAAAATTGACAAGTCTCAAATGAACCAACTCATTATTTTCCACAGATGGTAATGACGCGACAGAAACTTCCCCTGAAAATTCTAAATCAATAGTTTGAAAAGTTGATGTGTTTGCACATTCATTAGAGTCGTTATTCTCTAAAGATGATATTTCTGCAAAGTAGTCTTCGGTAAGTGGAGGATCTTCTACATTTTGAAACATTTCATTTTTTCTTGCTGTTATATTTGTCTCGATCAAGCGTTCTTCTATATCCAGAAATTCCAGAGAATCGTCATTGCAATGAGAAACAGTATACTCGGTATGTTTCAAACAAATCAACAAATTGTGCTGCATGGCAATGCGAAATTGGTTGACACTTGGATATGTATTATACCCCCCACGTATTCTAACTACGGAGAAAAATTTTTCTTGTGGGTCTTGGTTTAGATACGAGGTATAAAGAAACTTTATATTCAATTCTGTTTTCAGATCTTCGAACGGACTTTGGCAACACAATAGATGTTGTTGCCTTCTTGCATTTCTCGAATAAAATGCAATGAATTAAAAAAAATAACGATTCCTCAAAGGTTATAATAGCTACACTATCGTCTTTAATCGGTCGCCTGAATATATTCAAATCGGTGACGGTTAATTAAAGCATCAAAAATATTATCCACTTTTCAATGAAATTAGCTGTATTTAAACTAGTCTCCGTTTTCAGTTGTTTAAGATGAGTAACAGTTCCAATAGCAGCGCTAGTTGAATGACTTGGTACTTGATTTGCATACAAATCACGCATTTGTTTTAAAGTTAGTTGGATTTAGATGTTTATTGGTTATTTTGGGCAATGCACGAGTCGTCGTAGTTTTTAAGTCCAATTCGTAGGTTTTCACTACGTCCGACCATGACGCTGCAATGTTTTTATAAAGAAATTTCATTAAGTTGTTCCTAGGGTACTTCAATAAATGGGAGTGTCAAATATAGCATAAATTTAGTGGTTTTTTACGAAGAATCCAGTCAATTAAATGCTCCTCTGTTTGCCGGTCCTTGTTCTGCTACCAATGCTCGAGGAGTTAATTTTAAATCAATAACTTTTTTTATAACTATCTTTACAATATTTTGCAAATCATTTGATTTTATTGGGCCTGAAGAGGTATAATAGCATAAAGCCAATTTCCAAGACCACGCAAATAAAAGACTTGTATGCCATTGGCTGGTTTGTCTTTCCTTTCTAGGTGGTCTAGGTTTTCAATACCATCAACCTGGTCTAAATATAGGTTGTACGTCTTACAACTCATTTCGCCCATGAGTATCACGCATTTTCTCATTTTATTCATATCTCTATTTCCAATTATCTTTGTAAGGTAAGTGTCAATTCCAGGGGAATGTTTGTCACTTTCAGCCAATTTTGAGCAGTTCGAAGAGCGGACAACACAAATCCAAAATGTTTGATTAAAAACCTATATGTTAAAGGAGATTTATAATATATAGATAGGACTAGACGTCTCTTCTTATTTGTTCTTTCGTGAAAAACTTGCATCTTTTCAAATTAAATCATGGTAACAAAAATATTATGTGGCAACATTTGCACAAGCTGTCTATCGATTTCGAATTAGAAGTTGCTCTAAACAATAAACCAATATAATAAAATACTTGTCTTTTTGGGATTTTTAATGGTGTACTTTAAATTATACAATCTAAACGTTTCGATAACACTTACAGTTATCTTCGTCAGTAGTAATGTTTGTTAAAAATTGTTAAAGATGTAGTAAACAATTTTCAAATTTGACAAAAGATTTTGCGAATGCATTAACTTCAATGCTAATAGAAGTCACTCGATCATATGATGAAGTGCATTTATTATAAAAAGATTTAGATCTGTTTTAGTGTTATTTAATATTATTCATTCATAAAGTATTTACGACATACACGTAAAAACAACGTTATTAAAACTAAAATTTGGTTTCAAGGGATAAACATATGTATAGCCTAGTACTATTTTCTTACAGGTACCTGGATAAACTCGTTCTACAAGAGTGTATACGAAAAAAGAACTTATTTGTTGTGTAGGCGTTGTAAAAATTCATAATTCAAATTTTATGATGCACTTAAAATATTTTGAAATTCGTATGACTAAAATTATGGATCCTGTGGTGTATGTACCCGGCTGTGCTTACGTATAGACGTTTTTCATAAATACAATTTTAATATTCTACGTGAGTATTGGTGCTTAAAAGATAAACAAATTGTGTGCGTATGTCTTTTATGGCAGATGCAGGTAATTGCATTAATGTATCAATAAAAATTGGTTTGCTGGATAAACTGATAAGTTAGATTAATATAGTAGTTACATATTTTTATAGGAATACTGCGATTCACGACCTTCATTTAGTTTTGGCTATATCTTATTAGTTTTAAGTCTGTGGAATACAGTTACGCTGTAATAAATATTTGTTACATAGATCTCCTCTTGGTTATTGGTCGTCTTTGTGAATACCTTAAAATCGATCTTCGTATGGTATACCTTAATAACCTTAAATAGAATAACAATAATACCAAATTCCAGAAAAATATTAAGTAAACCGATTTTGAATGTTAAACACATTAATGCATTATTTGTCATTCGCCACATCAGATTTTTTAATTAAATAAATTAATTTTTAGGGTACACTTAGTTTCATATGAAAAATTTACACAAGAATACCTTATCTAAAATTGAACTGTCTTGTGTATACTTTTTGCCACAAACTTGTTGGTTTTGAAATATTTTCAGTTTTTGAAATATTTATAAAATATATTTTAGCGCCTTCTATAAAGAACCCACACACACGTACACGCACATGCTCACACGCAAACGCTCGCGTACAGGCACATGCCCACGACACTCACGCTCACGACACGCATACCCACGTACAGCACACACGCACACGACACACGCACAAGCACACGCACACGCACAGCACACAGCACGCACACGCACACGCAACACACCACACGACACGACACGCACACGCACACACACGCACACACACACGCACACACACGACACACACGACACGCACACCACACACACGCACACACACCACACACACACACACACGCACAACACCACACGACACACACACCACGCACACACACGCACACCACACACACACACACACACACCACACACACAGCACACACACACACACACACACACACACACACACACGCACACACAGCACACACACACGCACACACACACACACACGCACACCACACGACACGCACACAGCAGCACGCACACACACACGCACACACACGCACACACACGCACACGCACACGCACACGCACACGCACACACACACGCACACGACACAGCACGCACACGCACACGCACACACACGCACACGCACACGCACACGACACACAGCACAGCACACGCACACACGCACACGCACACGACACGCACAGCACACACACACACGCACAAACGTACAGCACACGCACACACACGCACAACGCATCGCAACTACGACGATACACACACCACACATGAAATGGTCTAAATGGTTTTATACGTTGAAAACCAATAACACACGTTCACAACTGCATATCCAACTACACGCTTCACGCAATGCACATAATCAAGCATTAACGACATCATACATGATATAACCCAACGTTTTACATGCACACATAAATGCAATAGCTTAAATGGTCTAAATGGTTTACGTTAACAACTTCAAAAATCGTCAAATGCATTTAGATTTGTTGTAGTGACACATACGACAAGTTTATGCAATCAACATAAAAGTTCAAAATATGGTGTCCAGTATAACACTATAAGATATACCAATCTATTACATGAATCATAAATGAAATAAGCTATATAATTGCAGATATCTACAGTAACAATGTTTCACGAATCTAATATCATTAAAATCAATGTTTTTCCGTATGGCAAGTAGACCAACAATTTTATAATAGCTATAATAAACATATTTAAAGAATTCAAAATATGGTGTCCAGTATATAAAACTATAAGATATTGTTCAACTATGTAACATCTGATATCAGTGCAAATAAATTGATATGCTGGTTTAATCAGCTCAGTGAATTGCAGATTTTAACACTGTCAAGTGATAAGGTGGGTATTCACGAATGGCTAAAGTAATTAAAATCAATAACGTTTTTAAAACTGGAATTTAAAAGTAAAAGATTTCCAAGATATTCTTTCTAATTGAAATATATGAATAAAAGATAATTTGGAATATAAAAGTTGAAAATTGAGTGCATTCTAGGTGTTAAATATGGGAGTTAATATGTCGGTTACGATCCTGAACAGTAACAATATACTTAATTAATTGCCTGTTTACCGCATTTTGTAAGTGGATATTACTATTGGCAAGGTGTATCAAACACTAACGTGTATGAATATGGAGATAGCTAAAGTAAATTGAAAGGCAAGTAATGTTCTATAACTAATTTTAAATAATGTAATAATGAGTAAAGAAAATACAAGATGTGAATATTTCTTGAGATTTAATTAAATCAATGGAGATAAAATATTCGAATATAGAGTGGAAAATGAATGCATATCGGTGTAAATATTAGGATCGGGCTTGACCTGGTGCAGTTTGTAATGTAATCAGATTAATTATTAATTATGTAAACTCTGTTACCTCGAAATGTGAAGTAAGGTTTAAGTGTAAAATTTTAGAATATGTAAATGGTATAGGGTATCTAAATCATGTTTTTAGTGAATATGGGTTAGACGAAGTAAAATTGATTTTTCATTTGGCAGAATGATTTTACATAATTTTGCAAGGGTAATGGGTAAAATGATAATCGAAAGATACAGATTTGGAAAAGCGACATTAATAGAGGTTAATATACAAGGGTATTTATAATATTCGAGTGAAGGGCAATTTATATGTTTAATCAGGATTAGGATTGTAATTAATGATTTCTATAGCACTTTGTATTACCTCATGTAATTACCATATGGGTAAAACTTACTACATCTCGAAAGGAAATGTAGAAGTATTTAGTCTAATAGTTTGGTAACGGATAAATTGTATTTAATTGGATAGTAGGAACTATTGATTCTAAATCATGGTATTAACACGGTAACGATTTATACTGGTAAGGTTTAGACAAGGGAAATGGGAAAATATAGTGGATGTTTGAGTTGGACGTTATTTTGGGTCAACATTACATAGGGTAATAGGATTGAAAATGATTTATATCTTACACGTTAGGACACATAGGGCAGGATTTGAAATAGATTTCATAGACGGAACTATAGAGGGATTTTAAGGTGCGTAAAAGTAGCAACCTTTTATAGTTGGTCCGAATCAGTGAGTTAGTTATGTTAATCATAATGATTTCTTACTACTCTTCGTGTACAAACTCGAATGAAAGTGTAGAAAGGATATAGGTTCTACAAGTTAAGTATAATGGAACTTGGTTAGGAATGGAACTATATTGGTAACTAAAATTGATTTAGGATTTGAATAATACAGGTAGGTAACTATTGATTTCTATACACGCCTTGCGTGGATTATTCAAAGAATAGATGTTGAAGGTGAGGGTTATATATGGTTTACTGCATAGGGTAAAATTGGAAAACTGTATAGAATTGCAGTATAAATTTTACCTTATAGTTTGAGTGAAAGCACCATTAATAAGAGAATATTTTGACAATAATTTCTGATCTACAGGATTGGTACACTAAATAGAGATTTGAGGATCTATTAAATCAATCGCGAATCTTTTCATAACCAGTTTGGTCCATAGATTTAAAGGTAGTTATCGTGAAGAGTATTACTTATTTGGGGCATAGCCAAAAAGTATAGTTTTATCTACCACGTTACTGGGTAACTATACTACTCTGTAAAACAATAAACTGATACAAGTGTTCAAAAGTACTTACGTTCTCTACATAGCGATCGACATTTAAGTTAACTGGAACTTGGTTATTTTGGAATCAAACTATATTAAGAATAAATGCTTAGCTTCACGGGTTTAAAGAAAGTGCAGGTAATCTTGATTCATATCACAGGTTAAGTATTCAGTCAAGTCCGAAAATTCGAATTCCTGTATCCAGAATTTGATATGTTAAATAAACATTGTTGACTTCTAGTAGTGAACAGTGTTCACCACGATGTGTAAAGGATTTTGGCAAGTAATTCATTGGGATGAATTTATAAAATTTCATAAATTCGAGTTTGACACATTGGAAAGAGTTTTTTTTGGAACCATAATTGTCTGACAATAGCGCATTGGAAAACTAATATTACTTATTTTAGTATCCATGAAAAGACTATACATGGTTTCTTTATATCCTTTTCAATAATCATTTGGTCCATAGATAACAAGGTAATCACATGTTCGACAATGCTCACCTATTATGTTCGATACCATAACGAGACTGTTTATCCAGTTTTATGGCTTCCTAGAGTTTTCACGCCCATGCTTCAGCTTTTAAACCATTAATAGAAGCTTCTATGAGTTTAAAACCGCGTATAGAACTTTTTTACGCCAGAGGCACATTAGGTCGTACAGGTGAAAGGACGTAATGGTAGCGTCTTGAAAACTTAGACATTCTTGCATCCACGTTGTTTGTAAAAATGTTATTAATACATCTTTTGACTTGTGCCTGGTAGGATTTCACCGTTATTAAGATACCTTCTGTATGTTTGAAGGCTTGAGGTTTAATTCAATTGGGTATTCGTTAAAATTCTTCCTAAGGTATCGAAGAATTTGCATTATAAGGTTGCATTAAATATATTGGCCCACAATTCTACAATGAACAGGTGTACCGACACATGAGACCAAATTCCTACTTTTTATTGGCCCACGTGGCATACTTGTCAATGTTGTTAGGGAGGCCCTTTCTCAACTAATAATTTGTTCATTAATTCCCGCACGTATGGACCTACCTATCCACACAATGGTTTCCTTTCGGAAGCCTTTTGTCTATGACCTAATTTCTAATATGTGCTTGTTTTTACTCATGTGTAGGAAGTGTATTTCTCTATTTTAGGTTAATAGACGAATACAGTTTTTCTATGGTTTTCGAGGTTTAACTTGATAGAATTTCATATGTTGATTAAAAACTTTATTAAGAACATCTTATTTGTATTGTCATATGCACCATTTAGGGGTTGGTCTGAGCTGGTATAGATTGGCTAGGTTGATTGACTTGGGGTTGATCCAGGGCGTTGGTTTGGAGTTGGGATTGGGGCAGGATGTTGGATTCTTTTCGGAGGCCTTTTGCAACCCTTGGTGGGAGTTTAACCCTTAATTAAGATCCTTCTGGTTGTATTAAGAGCAGTACAACCCCTGGAGGTTAGGCAATTGTGCGTATTCTTTTAATTCCTATCTACAGATTGTAACCATACGAATTTTGTTTATACATTGGGATTGTATTCTAATAAGGGGCCCCAATTCTAACTTGTAAGACAGGTGTAGGAACTACCATGTAGGCCTTCGATCTTGTGCTAGGGTCTGCGCCCTTGACGTGGCTCCTTGGCGGGAAATTTGAAATAAGGGGGCCCTAATACCAACTTGTAAGACACGTGTAGGGATTCGCAACCTGTTCTCGGACCTTGGCTCCCTGGCTGGAAGTGGTATGGTGACCGTAACCCTATAAGACAAGTGTAGAGCTTGGCCCCTATCGTAGCCCCTTGGTGCAGTTGTATGTGGGTTCTAACCTAATCTTATAAGAGAAGTGTAGGCCTTCGCCCCTTGTCGTTACTCCTGGTTGGAAATGGTATTTGTTTTTGTAGGTTATGACTGGTAATTTAAAGTTGTATTCTAATAAGGAGGTTCTTGTAAGACACGTGTATGAACTTGTGTTAGGGATTGATCTTGCATGATGAATTTGAATGACAGTAAAATTTAATTATAGAACACTTATTTTTATTGTAAATATCATAATTAAAAGAGCCTCAGTGAGTTATAAAAAAAAAATGAATCACATTCAGGTTATTCTCTAATGAAACAAAGATTTTTTATTAAGTTAATTAATTACATAACAGTTATTACAATATTGTTTTCTAAACGAATAGTAAAACTTATTGCTTTACCTGCATTGATTGCATTGAAATATGTTTAATACCCATCCGACCGTTAAATTGTTTGCATATTGTACACCTTAATATTTTTTTAAAGAAACTTGTTACGTATAGCTTAGATGTGTTTTATAACTGTTAATATTGTACATACGGACACACAGATTGTTTATTGAAACTCATTAACAGTTGGTTATAAAAAAACCTCATCAAAAGTTTGGAATGTAATAATTACATGTGCAACATACGGTTTAAATTGACCGTGTATTTTCCCATATTATTTTTATTATAGTTTTTAAATTTTTATTACCATGATTGTTATTAAAATTATCACATTTCTATTAGTGATCACTTTGATATAAAAAGGGGTTCCTAAAATTTATCATTGCATTTTCAATTTTGGTAAAACATAATTTCGTTTTGAGGAAACAACCTTCAAAACAATCAATCAAACCAGGTAGATAAGAATGTTTTAATTATATCCATTTAACTAGCGAAATAAATAAATGCAAGATGTATCTGGAAATGACTTTTATCAAAAAAAGGCTGTATCTTTTTAAAAAACCTTAGATTTTTATAAAACAAGACCGAATGTCCTACTCATTGTTGAAAATGCTCAACCACCTATGTACAGTATACAGTGCAATAACAAATATAATTCACCTCATTACTTTAAAAATAAATATGTAATTAAGAGCTGGTTGATATACATCAGAATGTTATTTGTTAACATGCAATTTAAACACGCGTTGAATAAGCGATCTTGCTTGCTTATATGTATTATTTACACAGACCTTTTGAGAACTTTATCTCAAGGGTCCGCGACAATACGCGAACACCCGACCGCAAGTTCCTAGGAACTGTATGTAGTTTTGAAAATATACAGCTACATGGAGCCATGATCAATCTCTATTACAAAAAAAAACGTTTGTTAGCTCACACACCACTAGGAGGCGCCACAAACAAGCTCAAACTTTCAGCCAAGCGGACATGACAGAGGTGAGAGACTAAAGTGACAAGAGAAATGCGGGCATGGGAGAGACGAAAGCCACGTTTAATTTCCAACGCTTTTGTTTTTTGTATTAAATCCAAAAAGATTGTTAGAAACTGGATTCTTAAATACACAAATTATAAACAAACCCGAAAGTCCATTCCGAAAACAAGATTATTAATAAAAAATTAAAAGAAAACTTAGCGTTTAAAAAATATATTTAGAACAATACTTCATTTATTTATTTAATTTAGTTACATTGTCATCAGTCTTCTTCTTTTTTCGACTGTAATTCGTCACTATTATCATGGTCTTGAGATTCGTCCTTTCCCTCTAACTCATCGGTCTTTTTCTGTGAATCATCATCATCATCATGAGTGTGAGATACATTCATCTCATCCACTTCATCGTTTTCATCATCAGCTTGAACAGTTATATTGTAGTAGTTTACTAACAAATCCCTTACATCTCTAATATCCTCTGATGCTGGTTCACAAACAGGAGAATACGTTATAATAATAACGCTTACTCGCTGGAGACTATATACACACAGATAAATAACCGATCCTATCCGAACACTGTTGAGTACTTACAACCATTTCTCCAATATAATTTAAATTAAATCAAATAAACAAGTTTTACAATACTTATTTTACACAAAAAAAATAGGCAACATTTTTACACACAAATTACAATTCTCTCCTTATGCCTAATAGAAATATGCTTTAGTACATCCAATTTAATTTTAATTTTATAATTTAAATCTATACTTTGTTCTTCCAATTCTCTTTCTAACCAATAATTAGATATACATAACGTATCCAGATCGTCGAAATGTAACACGTTATGTAATTTATTTCTTGTGGTTATCGGTTTAATACCTATTATAACTAATCCTGCCCCCTCGGATAATCGCTCCAATTTCCTACAGTATCTAGACTTTATAATATGTTTAATTTTTACATAGAAGCTTCGTTAATTTTATCCATGTCTTGTTGAAGGAAATTTACATTTTTCGTATTTTCTAAAGCTTTCACATGCCCCACAACATCTATCCATTAAATGTGGTAATTCCGTTAGTTTTAACGTCCCGTCTTTTGTCTCTTGTCTTCTTCTTGCTTCTCTCGCCCCTCTCTCTCTCTCCCGCGCGCGCGCGCCTTTCTCGTCTCTCTTGCTTCGCTCGCTTCTCCCGTGGCTCCCGCTCTCTCTTGTTTCTTTCTCTTCTCTCTTCTCTCTCGTCTCTCTCTCTCTCTCACTTCTTTCGTTTATATTTCACTCTCCCTTCTCGCTTCTCTCGTTCGCTTCGCCCCTCACTCTCTCTCTCTCTCTCTCGCCTTTTTCGTTTCTCGCACTTCTTCTGTCTCTCTCTCTTTATCTTCCTCCTCTCTCTAGTTTTCCTCTCGTTTCTCTCTCGCTTCTCTCGCTCCGACTGTTTTCTCTCTCTCTCTCTCAATCTCTCTTTCGCCTTTCTCGTTTCACACACTTCTATCGCACGTGACAGAAGAAGTGAGAGAAACTAGAAAGGCGAGAGGGAGAGAGAGAGAAGCGACGGAACGAGAGAAGCGAGAGAGAGACTAGAGAGAAACTAATGAGAAGCGAGACGAGAGAGAGAGGAGAGAAAGCGAGAGAGACAGGAGACATGTGAGAAACGAGAAAGGCGAGAGAAAGTGAGAGAGATAGAAGCGATGGAACGAGAGAAGCGAGAGAGAAACGAGAGGGAAACGAGAGAGAAACAAATTAAAATATAAAACTAAGCGCCCGTTAAATATGTTTATGCTTTCGTTTAGACATGCCGAAAGCGTAGAAAAAGTGCCAAGTATATGGACATATTAAAAAATTCTGTTACAAAGAACCATGCACACAAAAAAGATAATCTTATCAAACTAACCACAACGAGTAAATCAACAAGAACCAATAACGAAAACGATCGAAGGCAAAAAGAACTATAGTCATGCAACTTCTGGTAAGAATGAAACTAAAAGTAGCAACCGGTTTATCCATTGAGCACACTCACTCTCCAACAAATTTTAGAGACTAACTAAAATGGACGAGTGTAAGACTAGAACATAGCAATAAAAGAGCTATTTCTAAGACCCATAATGGAAAATAGCTTGAGAATAATGGAATGTAATGCCAATAGACTATTGCAACGTTAACAAGAATTGCAAATAGTGCTAGATACAGAAAACATTGATATTTGCATCATCCCTGAGACACATCTTACTAATGAATCGTTTATTAGATTTAAGGGATATAAAGTGTACCATATCATACACCCTGTTAACGCAGGCAAAGGAGCTAGTGCAATAATAATGGAAGCGTCGATCAAGCATCACTAGGAAGTAGGATACAAAACAAAAGAACTTCAAGCTACTGCAGTCTATGTCATAACTAGAACATATGTGATCATAACTGCAGCAGTGTACTCCCCCCCCCCCCAAGACAATCACTCAAAAATACCAATATCTTAACTTTCTAAGCAACCATCGTCGCAGATTCATAATTGGAGGAAATTTTAAACTCCAAGCACTCCAATTGGCGATCTAGACTAACAAACACCAAAGGAAAACAACCCTGGAAACAGTAAAACAGCTGAAATGTGACACACTATCGACTAGAAATCCAAAATACTGGCATATAGACCCAGATGGAGTCCCACACTCAGTTGACTTTTTCATAACTCGAAACATTTCTGTGAACTACATGAATGTTGAAACTTGGGACATGAACTCCTATCACTCTAGCATTCTTCTCATGCTCAGCGATAGAATTATACAAAAGGAACTAGCTCCCAAATTACTTAACAAACTGATAACAATAAAATTTGCATGACTGTGTACGACTGTCGGCAAACTAATAATAAGGAAACAATCAAAGATAATAAAACAGATGAGTCAGAACTTGTCTGGTAAATTCTTTAATTGAACTACAATGCCATTAAGTACATATGGCTCATTAAAATATATTAAACTTGTTGAAAGTACCTAATTATGCAAATTACAAGAAATTGGTAATCTTTCAACATTTGTTGAAAACTATTTAAAAGGTCTGTTCTTTTTACTGTAATAACTATAGTGATAAGCAAGCAACAGTAGAACAAAAGATAGGAAATTAATGTCGTATGTTTATTGAAATTTACTTAATTCTTTAATTCTTTTTGTCGACCAATTTCAAATCTTAGGCATAGATACATGAGATAATTAAATAATAAAAAGAACATAAACGATAGCTTCTTTAATTTTGTCTAGAAGTTTATAAAATTGTATACGTATACGCAAGCTACAAATTGCAGAAATTTGACGTCCTAATATTTATTGAAAACTACAAGGTTTGTGTTTTTATTTAATTCAATTATTGTAGTGAAGTGAAAGCAATCATAAAAGTTAAAGTTTTGTTAAAACTGATAGCATTAATCAAACGTAATAAAGGAAATTTATAATCTTTAATATTCATATAAATTTATTTAGTACTATGGTTAGAGGTAAGAGAACATTATATTACAGTTTAAAATTTCCGCATACATTAGTGAAAAAATTAAATAGTAAAATAAATAAAACTTAATTTTGTCTCAAAAGTGTAAGCAAATTAACATTGCCGAAAACTAATAAACAAAGGCAGGAAATGAATAATTTATTAAAATTTACTTAATACTTTATAGTTAATGATAAGAGAGATTTGCCGATATATTTCAAAATTTAGGTATACATGAATTAGTTAATTATATAGTAAACGTAATGTAAAAGATAGGTGTTTAGATTTAACTTAATCTTGAAGTTTATAAAATTGTATGTATACAAGCTAAAATGACAAAATTGGCAATCTTTTAATATTTATTAAAAACCACCTAAAACTCATATTTTTTTATTTCTCCAATAATCATACATACTATAATGAGAGTAAGTCGCAATAAAAAGTAAAGGAAATTAATCACGTTTAATATTTTTAAAACTGAAGGTAAGAGAATCTAGTAATCTAATTTCAAATTTTAGGCATACATTATTAAACAAATTAAAAAGTGAAATGACGTAAAAGAACAATTCCAAGGTAATTTTATATTAAAACATATAAAATTGTATGCAAGCAAATTAAAAAAGTGGTACACAAGAAACAGGATATCATTAATTTCTAACATTTATTGAAACTTACTTCAAAATTTGGCTATTGATAATACAGTTTGCCGCCATTAAATTATTTAATTAAATGTTAAAAAGACATGAACGAATAGTATTTAAATTTAATTTTATTAAAGTCCTCAAATTGTGAATACTACAATTACCGGAAATTGAAAAGAATTTAAAAATTCTGTTCTTATGTTTACAATTTCAATAGCAAATAAGTTATAATGCAATGTAAAGGCTTTGTTAAAACTGGTAATACAGTTAGAATAAATATACGAAGTTAATATCATCTGACATTTATTTTGATATTTTATTTGATTATAAACGTGTTCTGATGAGTAACGTCAAATTTTAGGCGTCCACAAATAAGCTAATTGAATAGTAATAGTAAGAACAGCGTTACACATTAAAATATGATTTTTTTAATACTTTGAATCGTAAGTAAAGTTCTCATATTCAATAAAATAAAGCATTAATTTCCTCTCATCCAAACTATTGTTACAAAAGACGTAACCCAAAAATTTTAAACATTTTTTTATTACCAGTAATAAATGAACACGAAGGGTCGTAAAAGGGGGACCTAATATGAACAACTGGTTGACCTTCTAACGCACGTGGTTTTAAGTGTATAGCGCGACAACGTAAATGGTGCTACTAAGACCATTCTCTTATACTTTCCGATGGGAGCGCCGTCCTCAGGTCTACATCGTTAACCAAGATCGCGATTTTATAGATATACGTTCATTGTGGAACCCTCGCCAAATTTTATATTTAAGTTCATGTATTATGGCAGTACTCAAGTACAAGGAAAAACGAACTGGCACCAAAAAAAAGGTGCCACAACGTATATACTGGTGCCAGAACGAACGTGTATGCTACAAAATGGTGCCACTAGAAGGTTTATATATATATATATATATATATATATATATATATATATATATATATATATATATATATATATATATATATATATATATATTAATCTAATCTAAATATAGTTTCTCATGATAACTTCTTTACACTAAACAAAAAAGGAAAAATCCACACAAAATAAATCCGCTTCTGCCACTACGGGTTAATCCGTTAATAGTTCATCATATGATTTCTGTGTTTATCTATATAAAGTATGTTTGCGTAAATTACATTTCAATCTTGAGTGTCACTGCTCTTATGCATTACATAATCTGTACAACGTATATGGGCCATTTATAAAAACTTTCTTTTGAATAAATTTGTTTCAGATGTCAAAACTTGCACTTTTTCGAAATAAGGACTATGTTCAGTTGAATTTACGTGTTGTGGCGAAGCACAAGCATCTTTTCTGACTCTTTTGTCACTGCGGTGTGATGTAAGTCTATATCTAAGATTCCTTGAAGTCATGCCGATATATGATTGATTACAATCACTACAAGGGATTTTATAGATAACATTCCTTTATCTTAAATGGCGCTCTCATCTTTAAGCTGAGTGAATAGGTTCTTAACTTTCATAAGGTTTTTAGGGGCTACGATGATGTTTTTATCTAGTTTGAGAACTTTATTAATTTTAGGAGTAAGGATACTAATGTAAAATATTGAACTGTACCTTTTTATTTCATTTTCAATTAACAATTTAATTCCTAGAAATATTATGACCGAGTTTAGAAATAGGCAAAAATATCTTATAATAAACATTTCCATGATTGTAAACTAATACAAACCAACAAACTTAACACTTCCAAGCTACATAACAGATCTAACTTAGAAGTAAAAAACAATTGACTCAAGAATCTAACTCAATTAAACATTCCTTTGGAAATTAGAGAAATACTCTCAATAGGGCCTAATAAATTCTGTTTACCAGTTGGCAAAGAAGATATTTCAGCTAAAAACCTCTTGGCTGAAATTGAATTTGCCATTAATCACATTCAGGATGAGGACAAACGTAATGTTCTTAGTTTACAAATTTCTAATGTCATTACAAATTTCTTGAATGATAATCATATTACATTCAATCAATTTAATTATTGGTATAAACTAACTAAAGGTTTTTTTATTAGATCCCAGGAATTATTGTCACAAATGCAGACAAGGGGAATGTAACAGTTAAAATGTATAAAGAACAATATAATAAACTTTCAATCAATTACTACTTAATGATACAATCCATTACAAACAAATTCTCAAGAATTTAACAACAGATGTTCAGAATAAATCCAATAAGTTAGATTCAAATCTAAAGAAGAAAGAGAAATTACTAATGAACTAGCCAAATCCTTAATGTGTTATAATTGTGTAGCTTCTAAGTTCTATGGGTACTAACAATACACAAACCTATATTTAGCAGTAAGACCAATTATTTCTTGCATTGAGGCTCCTAACATAAAAATTACAAGGTTTGTAAACAAGATTTTCACTGAAAATTTTAATAACGATTACTATGTCAAGATTCATTTGAATTCGCAGAATTCATCAACAATTTCTAACTTCCTCTCAACTTTAAACTGATTAGTCTGGATGTTGAAGCTCTTTTTACTAACATACCTCTTAATTTAGTACTTAAAACTATTTACAACCACTGGGCTAATTTAGAACAACATTGTTCACTTACCAAAGATAACTTTATTAAATTAACGGAATTCATTTTTTACTCCACCTTTTTCTCATACAACGGTCGTTTTCTTTAAACAAATAGCAGGAACGACGATGGGTCCCAAATTAAGCCCCATCGTGGCTCAGTACGTCATGGATGACTTGTTTGATACCTGTATCCTCAAACTAAGTTTCCATCTTCCATTTTTTTTTAAATATGTTGACATCATATGTGCTGTTACCTCAGATCACTATGATGGAATCTTTGAAGTCTTTAACAGGTATAACGGCCAACTTAATTTTACAATCGAAAAAGAAACTAATTACAGTGTACCTCTGCTGGGCACTGTTAATCCGAGATGCCTCTAATCTCATAATCCTAGACTGGTTCAGGGAACCGACGAGTTCAGGAAAGTACCTCTATTATTATTCAGATCATACATATAGAATGAAAGTCAATTTAGTTCTGGGTTTAAAAAACAGGATCACAAGATTTTCCCATCCATCATTAAGACAGAAAAACTTAGATTTAGTTTTAAAATTAATCAAAGACAATTCGTATCCTGAACCTATTTTAAAAAAAACTGCTATACTCTTCTACTAACATTGAAGACCAACACAATGTCAGTAATCACAGTCTCATAGCCTTCTTTTACGTAACAATGAACCATTGCATGACGAAGAGATAGAAGCTGAAATAAAAAACTACAGTTTAATATCGCCTGTATGTCGTACAGGCTATGTAATGATTATGAATAAGTAACACTCAAAATTTAAATATAATTTATTCTAACATTCTTTATCTAGATAAACACAGAAATCATAGGATTAGATTACTGTATCCATGATCGTAAGTAACTAACTTATTTTAATTTATGTGTATGTATGATTAACGCATAATTTCTTGTAGATTGGTTAACGAAGGTAATAAATTTACCGAAAGCTTCTCTTTCAACAAAGGATCTTTTTTTTTCCTTTAAACTAGTCTCACAACTTTGGCTGCTACTCATTAAACTTTTCTTCTTGTTTTTTACTTAGTTAGCCACGATTAACAACCTACACACACACACACACACACACACAACACATATATAATATATATATATATATATATATATATATATATATATATATACATATATATAATATATATATATATATATATATATATATATATATATATATATATATATATATATATATTGAGATGTTAAATAGGAGTAGGACAAGGATCGAACAGTTTAATTAATAATTTCTTTAAAAAAAGGGGTGATTTCAAGCATGACACACGTGCGAGACATTTATTTGATATAATATGGTTCACGATGGGTTTAAAGTGGATTTTTTTTGGGCAAAATAATCTGAATAACATTTATACAATTTGATTTCATCATAAAAAGCATTGTGCTACCAATAAAAATGTCAGGAATGTTAAATAAACTTATTTCCGTAAATGCAATTTAGTATTTTAGTTTATTTCAATAAAATTCAATTTTTCGAAAGTATTTTGGCATGTGAATATTTTACAGGTGTTTAACATAAAGTGTAAAGATAGATTTATATTACGGATATTATATAAATAATTTAGAATGCAGGAAATTTGATAAAATTTAAGAAAGGGCTATAATATGGACTTAATATGATTGTTTCTCACATATTGTTGGAAGCGATTGTGTGACAAACTTAGTGATACAATTTAAATAGTAAGACAGTGCATAGAACATATTCACACAAAGACATTTACATGTAGATACATTTTTATAGTGAAATTTCAAGAAAGTGTGTTAAACGATGTGACTTTTTAATGCAACATTAATGTATGCAATACAAGTGATATGAACATTAAATAAAATAAAAACAGTTATTACAATTCATTAGGATAACATTTTGAGTTACATAAACGTTTTTAAGTGTAAGTTATTTGTAATTTTAGAATTAAGTTTGGTTAGGTTTTAAATGTTATGTTTTTTCACAAATTTATAGTTTTTTTGATAATATTAGGCTTAAATTATATTATTAAAGTGATTAATAGGAGGTCTTCCTCAATATTTCATAGCAATATAAAGTATACAATGCATTTCAACGCAAAATTTCATGAAATGGGGGTTGAATTTATAATTCTTTTAGATAAACATAAAATTCTTTTAAATTTAAGATTTCGAACTTTAAATGTGTGTTTTCTTATGCTAAATTTTATCAGGATTACATGTATGTAAGTAATTTAAGTGTATTTTGTAAGCTTAGGTAGTTATAAGCAAATTTAAATTAGATTAGGTCATTTCGCATATTATTCAAAGGAACCATATCTTGTTGGATGTCTATCTATTCGCAATTTTACACAGATTTCGTTTCTGTCATTAGATTTTGAATCCGAATTTGTATAAGAAAGATATGGCTAAATTTCTATTTTAGTTAAAAGTGTAAAATTTTTCAACCAATCAGAAACATGGTTACATGGGTAGATTTGCTAGAAAAAAATTGAAGATTTAGTAACAACCAGAAGGGTATAAAAGGAATTGCCCTGGAAGTCGATAGCTCTCTATAATTTGTCAGTTTTTTTGAAAAGGTTAAAATAGTGTTGTGTTTTTGTGTTACAAGTAAGTTTTCTTAACCTAAATAATCATCGGAAAAAGTTAATAAAAAACGGAGAGACGAGTATTCAGGTGCAATTGTTTTTATACCGACAATAATTTAAATATTTAAGTTCGGTTACCGATACCTGTACGTTTTCGTAAAATTCATTACGAGTTAATAATTTGTGTGACGATTTATGTCGAACGTTTAAATTTTTCGTTTTGTTGAATTTGAATTTGGTTACTTTTTACCAAAATAAATTCGTAATCATTTTTTGTCATTAGTGTTTTATTTCTTGCTGCGAATTTCTTTTAATAATTAATATATGAGCCGGAACATAAAATAAAGTGGCATTAATTTAAACCTTGGACAACAAGTAAACATTATATAAACGATACCATCAGAAATCATTAATATATTTAAATAAAATTTTATCGAAATTAAATTTGTGGTTGGAGTGAAGCCGTATTGAAAGAGAAATATTACCAGTTACGGAAGCGAACGTGATCAACAACCCGAGCACCAGTTAGCAGTTAATGGGTATATGGTAGCAGTAAGAATTCATATATAAAGATCTTCGTTAACCTTGGAACAACCTGTATGAAGACATCAGTTTGAACTTGGAACATTTATATGTGAGTTACTTTTGAATATAACCCTATCTATTGTGTTCATTGTTGTGTTTGATTTCCTGCAATTATTATTATTGGTTATATGTATAGGTGTATAATTTTAAATAGTACTTGTGTAAACACCTGCAAAAGGAAACAAAATTTTTAATTATTTCCAAATTTTAAATTCAATTTAAAGCATAAACATAAAATCAGCAAGTCATTGTTTGACAGTTTTGACATTTAATAATTTCATTCATTAACGTTACAACGCATGCGTTAGAAGTATAAATTGTGTTCAGATATATTTTTTTTACATATATGATATTTTTCATAAAGGGCAATTCATATAATTATATTCAAATCAAATATAATTTCCCACTAAATCCTGAACTCTATCCCCACATTGAGATTTGAGCTAGTCCGGTGCATACAAATTACAAATTATTAATATAATTATTTTAATATTTACTAATTTTCCAATTAAATACTGAACTCTATCCCCATTTTCAGATATCTATATAAATATTGGTAATAATAGTTTCATCCCATATATATATATATATATATATATATATATATATATATATATATATATATATATATATATATATATATATATATATATATTCTAGGAAAGGTAAATTTGACTGATTAATAATATTGATAAAAATGTAAAGGTTCGTTATTGGGAAAGCAGTCAATTAATTAATTAAGGCTCAAAAAATAGGAAAACTCTTTTGATTTGTGTCTAGGTTTCGAAAAATTTTATTTCCTTTTTCAAGACAATCTGTAAAACCTTATAACATTATTAAAATTAATATGTTAAAAAATGAATGATTAACTACTTACTACCAGTTAGATTAAAATGAAAGCGTAGAGTAATACAAAACTTTACAAATTTTTTAAATTATAAATGACAAATAGTGGCAATTAGAATATACGACATATATGACTAAATGTGTTTACTATATTCAAGATGTAAAAGGAAAATCGTAATTTATAAATTTTAAAACTATTATAATAATTAAAATAATAGAAATGTTATCAAATAGGAAAGAAAGAATATGAATGTAATAATTAATTTTTTTTATTTTTAAAGTAATCAGACATAAATTATATAATAATATAATTCTTTAAGAAATACGTCTACATTTTTTCTTATAAAATTAATCGAAATAGAGATAGTGAAAAAATTTGGAATAACACTTAAATTCTACGTTAAGATTTTTTGCCGCTAAATTACGCGTCATATCAATACATCGATATGTTTGAGGTCTATATCCAGGTATTTTTATATCTTTTAAATATGCATATGTTTTAAAAATATTTCATGAAAACCAAAAACTACCCCTAATAAACCGGATTTGAAGTTGGTCCGCTCTATTTATGGCACTTACCTTCTCGTTCTCCGACAGTTTCTATCTGTTATAAAGTCGCGGTTCGTTTGCAAACGTTGACAATTTTCTTGGAATAACGCATTATTTTGGTGTATTAATGTCAGTTCATTTTGTGATTGTGGTACGGTTTGTTTTTGTGGAAACATATTTAATGCTATAATTTTACGAGTTTATTAAAGTCGCTAGAAATCATTCATGTGGTATGACAATGTTTCAATCACCTTGACCAACAATTTCTTTCTTGACAAACCAATTTATTTTTCTTTCAGTACTTCGACACACAACTTTTTTTTTACTCAAACCACAATCAGCTGTTTCACTTACATGCACAAACTAGGTTACAGTATATTTGAATAACACTATTTACTTTGAAACAAACACTATCCCAGTTTAAGATGCAATTATTTCAACTGTTTACCTTCAGCGATTTGTTTGGTAAGTTCCAAGCTTAAATACGGTTTAACAAATTCGGCTTTTCAATTATTACCATATAATTTTGGACCATATCAATTCTTTTAGATTATATATATATATATATATATATATATATATATATATATATATATATATATATATATATATATACAGTGTTACAAAAGGTTGGGCTGGCTATACGTTTTTGATTTTGTGGACAATTTTGAAACCGCCATTCTGTATTTTTTTAAATAAAATTATATCTGTGTTGCCTTTTAAGATATTTTCATAAAAATTGGTACACGGATGTATCTTACAAAGACACAACATAGGAAAAATATTCATTTACGTAATTTAATTTTTTCAAAATGGCGGCCATGTCAATTTTTTAACGTGGAATTACGAAAAAACCGTAGCCCAAATTAAAACTTTACAAGAGACTAAATAATTTGTAAATTAATTTATCTTCCTAATGACATTGATGTTGCAATCGGTTAAGAAATAAGGAAGATTGTAGTTTTCACGTTACGCGTTACTAGTTAATCGCGGTGCGGAGTAATTCAAACAACAAGTAGGCGGCAGGCTTTGTTCGCACAAGAAAGGACGTGGTCGACAAATAAATAAATACAATAGCGTAAATAATAATAAATAGCATAAATAAATAAATACAACTGTCACTGCAACAATCAATTTATTTACAAAGGAAAATAAAATTACCTTTTCAGGCTAAATTTATGTTTTACTAATTAAAAAAAACTATAAAAACTTTCACAACAATGTTCGCGATCGAGGGACTCAGCTATGTCGCTATTACTGATTTATTTGAAATTTATCTAAGTAAGGTTAGTAAGGTATTTAGTATAAACACATTCAATGTCACTTTATTAAAATTCCGGTATACTGTTGTCTAACCTGCTACATTTTCAATACAATGCCGCAACAATGAAAACATCTGATAATAATTAACGAACAGCTGTTAAATGTAAACGAAACAAACGCATTACTACCAGTGACAGTTCCGTGTTGACTTTTATCTTTAGGGACATTTAAAATCCCTGGTCTACGCAACTCCGGTTGCCAATGTTGGAGAGCTGAGACAGCGGATTGAGCATGGAATGAGACGAATCAGGGATACGCCAGGACTGTTACAACGAGTTAGGGAATCCATGTTACGTCGACTGCGGCAATGTGTTTTTAGCAACGGTGGTCACTTTGAACACTTAATATGAGCAATTTGTTGACCAAAATATTTATTGGATTGGCTTTATGAGAATTGTTGTATTTATTTATATATTTATGCTATTTATTATTATTTATGCTATTATATTTATTTATTTGGCGACCACGTCCTTTCTTGTGCCGACAAAGCCTGCCGCCTAATTGTTGTTTTAACTACTGCGCACCGCGATTAACTAGTAACGCGTAACGTAAAACTACAATCTTCCTTATTTCTTAACCGATTTCAACAAACAAGGTGTCACTAAAAGATAAATTATATTCAAAATTATTTAGTCTCTTTAAAATTTTCATTTGGGCTACGGTTTTTCGTAATTCCACGTTAAAGAATTGACATGGCCACCATTTTGAAAAAATTAAATTACGTAAATGAATATTTTTCCTGTGTTGTGTCTTTGTAAGATACATCCGTGTACCAATTTTATGAAAGATCTTAAAAAACAACACATATATAATTTTATTTAGAAAAATACAGAATGGCGGTTCTAAATGAATCCGAAATCGAAAAAGTTATTCTTGATTTTTTCCAAAATTGTTCATAAAATCAAAAATCGTATAGCCAGCCCAACCTTTTTGTAACACTGTATATATATATATATATATATATATATATATATATATATATATATATATATATATATATATATATCTTTATGTATTAGTTGCGGTAAAGGAAATCGAGTACAGAACACTCCTTTGTCAATATAGGCCAAAAAATTTAAAGTTTCAACACTTCTGCATTGGTGTGAAATAAAAAATTACTAATGCGTTCAGGTTTGTGACCGCCTGGCGTTAGTGTTAAATGCGGACTGACGGCACCTCATTCTTTACCCCTGTTTGGAACTTTTCACCCCTTTAGCTGGAGAGATACTTGAATTGACCAACGGTAAAGCATATAGGCACGTATTCAGAAGGCCTTGTTTAAATGTTGATACATGTGTTTACGTTACTACGTCGAATGCAATAATTTTATTAATAACTTGTAAGTGCTACTATGAAATTATATTCTCATAATTTTTATACGTTTTTAATATCCTGATTCTTAATTGATTTTTTCAAAGTTATTTTGCTAAATTCGAATTGGCGCCATAAGTTATGTGTAAAGTTAATATGTTATTATAAATATACACAAATGCTCTTTCAAACGCTGTATAATTTGTTTTATTCGTTAACAATTTTTGTTGAATTTAGCATACATTTTATTGATAAGTGGCGCAGGTATATTTAACTCTTCAAACCAAAATAAGTCAAGGTTTGATCAGTGACGTTTCATTATCTTTTTATACATTCTGAATTAGATATTAATCTATTTTTAATATAAACATTAATTTATACTTGGCCTTAAAATTCATTTAATAGTTTTTAACGTTAACTTGGGAACTTATTTTGAACTTGAATATATGATTTATGTTACATTTATACAAAATACTTGAAGGTATTTGCAATTTATTATCAACCCCTACCAATGGCGTACCTTAATTCTCAAATATTTCAATTTCTGTTACGAGATACATGTTCATACATGAATAATGTTAACTAATTTAATGAAGAATAAAATAATTCTGAGTTCAGCTAAAAAAAATATAAGAAATGTAACCAATCAAAGTGTTTCTCCTCGAAAGAAAGGAAAGTCTCAAAGTGTCCGCTAACAACCTGAATGATCAAGAGTTGGATCAAGATTGCTCCGACAGACTAATACCGTAAATTGGAATAACGGTAAAATAATTAATTGCGTATATGTTTATACACGTGTGAACGGTAACATTAAATGTGAAGTTAAAGCAAAAAATAAAAAATAAACGTGAAAGTAAAAAAAGTGCCTGAGATGCAAACGTCTCAAACATTGTAAAATAACTCACCATAAAATTTATAGCACTTTTAATAAAAAAATTGTAACAAATCAATGATGGTTGCTACATCTATCTTCTTAACTCAACCAGAAACGACGCTCCCAAAAGGTTTTGCGCATGAACATGTCAGAAATTGAATGTGCAAACGAGATACGTACGAGTTCGATTTAAAATAATTAAATGCATGTTTTTATGCAACTAGATATGCAACAAACCTGCACGTTAAGTTGCCTACATAGAGGTGAATTATTAACAACTCGTTCGAAGTTTGTTACAAAAAAATAAACCAAAGTTCAACAATCAACTCTTAAACAAACTAGGTTCTTCTGTTTATACGGCCAGCTAAAAAAATTTGAATCTAAGGTTCAAGAAACAAACAGCGAAAAAATAAGTTTTAATTAAAAAAATAAAACAAGCTGCACGCACGGTTTAAGAATTTATAATAAAAAAATTAAAGAATCGTGTATTAATCGGTGATAATTCCCCAAACCAATGATAATGTAAAATATTACTAAATGAAGAAACGCTGAACGATAAAAAAGAAATTAACGACTCAGGTCCAAAAGTAAATTTGTAAATTAAACTAAATAGGCAACTCTATTGTTATATTAAATGATAACAAATCCATTTTAATTATATACCATCATTAATTAGGCGGTAAGTATGATATTATATTTAAGTTTGCAACCAGATAATTAAGGAACAAAAGATTTTAATAAAATTAATCTTTTAAACCATTATTTATAATGAAATTAAATAAATAGCGATAAGTAAACGGGTAGAAATTTATTTAATGTTTTAAATTTTTATAATAAACAATAGCTAATGATAAAATTGCCTATCACGGAATGTTTGTAAATGTAATTTTAACTAAACTAAAAGTGTTAATCTGGTTATAATAATTAATAGGTGCGTTACTTATTGTACGGTAATAATAACAAGAATTACCTGAAACGGAGAGCGGGGGAAAAGTACAAAAAAAGTAAAACATTGGTTATACATGTATTCTAATTCAAGGAAATTTCCGGTCACCATAAGACACCAACTTGTATTCTAGTAGATATACTACCCCACTTCTGATACACTTTTGATAATAATAATACACCTTCCCGTGCAGATTATGCATATCAAGGTCAATGGTTTTCAAGGTCATCGTATACATTACCTGCATAAGTTGTGTTCCTCAAGGTCAATGTCATTGAAGTAACTAAAAGAGTTACTAGACTGGTTTTCAATGTGATTGGCGCCTACTGCATATTGTCTACATCAAGGTCATTGGTTTTTAAGTTCATCATACGCATTACCTCCATATATTCCTCAAGGTCATCACATTGCCTATGTCAAAGTACAAGGTGTTTCAAGGCCACGTTCCGTGCATGCATTCAAGGGCAGGAAATGTTCAAGATCATCAATCAATTGTCTGACTGAGAGTTAATTTGACAGGATATTTTCAAGGTCACGCCCCATCAATTTCAGGAAATTCATTGTCCTCTGTCCCAAGCCATGAGGTGTTATTACAATTCCAAGGCCAGTAGTATTAAATAGACTTTTCAGGGTCAAGGTCTCCAATTTTTGCCTGAGTCAAGTTAGTTATTACAATTATTCTCAAGGTCACCCGCTAGGATATCGTACTACAGATTACTGTCTGCTAATAGTAAAAGTTCATTCACATTTTCAAGGTTATCGGTTTCAAGGTGACGCCCCCAGAAAAGTTCATTGCCCTCTGTGGTTTACGTCAAAAATGGCTTTGCGCAGGATATTTCAAGCACATCAAGTTCAAAGTTTATTCAAAGTCTTTGTATTGACCAAATTGTAATAAAAGGATTATGATTACGTGGCCTCATGCTACGATCCTAAACCACCAGAATGAGTTTGTTTCCCAAAGACAGGTAGCCGTTTTCCAAAACATGGGAGCCGTATCCCAAAACTAGA
Source organism: Vesta saturnalis (assembly GCA_036346205.1). Taxonomy (NCBI): domain Eukaryota; kingdom Metazoa; phylum Arthropoda; class Insecta; order Coleoptera; family Lampyridae; genus Vesta; species Vesta saturnalis. Next base: position 430,005 of record JARFJB010000334.1, read on the forward strand.
TAGCTGTTTCGCAACACAGGTATCCGTTTCCCCCCATTTCATACACACACATCAAAGCCAATTAAATTTTCAAGGTCAAGGTCGCTCACATTGCTTTCATATTCTTCAAGGTCATCCTTGCGCGTACGAGTGCCCAGCTTCAAGGTCGAAGCGTCCGTGTACATGGTTTTTCAAGACCAAGGTCATCAAACACATTACCTGCATCAAAGTACATTCTTCAAGGCCATTGTAGTAACTAGATTTGAAAAAGGCACTAGAAGTTACTAGATTGGTTTTCAAAGTCATTGATGCTCCCGTACAGATTGTCCGTTTCAAGGTCACGTGGTAGGAAATGGTCACTCTCATTATCAATGTTCTTAACGTACATACCTCACTTCAAGGTCTTCTTATGATTTCAAGGTTACGTAATCAGCCTTCTCGTTTGTCAAAGTCACACGCAATTGACGGTGTGTAGGAGGATGCACCAAGAAATCAAGGTCGATTCTAAATCAAATTTTGATTTTTTTTCAAGGTCAAGTTCCCCCCCCCCCATCAATTCTAGGAACTTCATTGACGTATGTCTGAAGTCCTGAGATGTTCTCAAGGTGTATCATACAGATTGTTGTCTATGCTAAGCATGCTTCAAGCAATTCTTGGAAGTTTACTTTGTAAGGTCACCCCCCAGCAAAGTGCACTGACGTCAAGTGGTTCCGGTTCCCAAATACAGCTAGACGCTTCCCAAAGGGAGGTAGCCGTTTCCCAAAACAGGGGATCTGTTTCGCAAACCAGGTAGATGTTTGTAGCCGTTTGTCCTATTTCAAGGTCACACCACTGAGAAAAGAACAAAGGCGATTCATTGTTCTGGCCGAGTTAGGGTCATAATTCCTAAAAATAGATTGCTATCCAGCTACCCCCACCATTTCAGAGTCAATTCTGAGAAATCAGTTTTCATGAACAAAGGTGATCCATTATTCAGACAGACGCTTCAAAGTATATGCTTACAATTTTCAAGGTCAAAGTTATTTTGCTCAAGGCCATCATACACGTTGCGTACGTATATTCCTCAAGGCCACACAGCAATTTTTGGCTGAGCTAAGGTGTTAATGCTTATAAATGAATTCTCAGAGGTATTAAGTAGACTTTTCAAGGTGTGAGGGATTCCACCTTTCAGGGCAATTCTTGGCTGAGTCAAGACGTTAATTCTCGAGGTCAGGGTATCGTACAAGTTGTCGTTGTCTATGCTAAAATGTGAGTCAGGTGTTCTTATATTGGCAGAATTGTAATAAAAAGACTACGCTTACAGTATGTGGATTCACAATACTACTGTCCTAAACCACCAGGATGAGGCAGTTCTCCTAAGAACCGGATCCAGTTCCCAAAGACATATCCGTTTCCTAAAACAGGGGAGCCGTTTGCCAAAACAGGGATCTGTTACCCAACACAGGTAACCGTTTCCTCCACCATTTTAAGGTCACACCTCTGAGAAAAGGGCAAAGGCGATTCATTTTTCAAGTAATTATTGGCTGTCAGGGTCATAATTCCTAAAAATTACCTGTAGGGCTATCAAGTAGATTGTCAATGGTTAAAATGTATTGGTATCAATTTTGAAGGTCATAAGTCATAGAAATCAACCCGTAAGGGTATCTTAATACAGGACCGTTAAAGGTATATATAGGAGGATGCTCTTTAAGATCACGTACACTATAGGATTTACTTTTTCCGTTTCAAGGCCATTGGGTACACACTTTGCCTGTATATATTCTTCAAGGTCACGTATAGTGATATACTTATTAATTTATTAAAGAAAACCCACAAGTGCATTAGGTCACGTACACTTTCCCTGCAAGGTCACATCTCGGAGAAACCAATGTTCAAGGACAAAGGCGATATTCAAGCAATTATTGTCGGCTCATAATTCATAGAAGTCATCTGAATGGGATATTCAAATAGACTTTTTAAGGTGCGGGGAATGCTACTTTTCAGGGTTATGTCACCAAACTGGTTGAGACCATATGTCGGGAAGTCATATTCAGCAGCATTCCTAATCAATGACGCTACGTGGCTTTAAATCAAGCAATTCTTGACTGGGTCAAGGTCATGTGTTAACCTGCAGGGGTGTCCTGATCTTATTCAGCCTTCTCCGATTGAATATTTTATTCCGGCCGGGTCGGGATCATAATTCCTAGAGATATAAAAATAGATTGTTAACTAGGTCAACACCCAAAACGTATTGGTTTCAATTTTTGGCACATTGCATACATAAATTCCTCAAGGTCCTGATTGTTCACGTCCAAGTACATGGTTTTTCAAGGTTATGATCATTGTACACATTACCTATATCAAAGTATATGGTTTTTCAGGGCCATCTCATTGCCTGCGATCAGGTACGTGGTTTTCAAGGTCCTCTCGTACACCGTCTAAAGTATATTCTTCAAGGACACCAAGCAATTCCTGATCAAGTCGATGTGCTAATTCATGGAATTCTCAAGGTCAGAGGTGTTGAATAGGCTATAAAGTTGTAGGCGTGGGGGATTCTATTTTCAGGTAAATGTCATGAATTGGGAATTGTTCAAGGTGCAGAGGGCAGAAAAGTCACATGGCCTTCAAGCAGGAAATACTTAGCTGACTCGAGGTGTTAATTCAGTTATTACAATCCTCAAGGTGGTATGAAGGGTATTCCTAGAAATCAATTCCTAATCAATAACCAATCAGTGACTTTTGTATAAGTCTTAGAAATTATTACAATTCCTAGAAATCTATTCTCAAGGCCAAAGGTGTTACTTTCAGGTACCCCCACCATTTCAAGCTCAATCCTGAGAAATCAATTTTCAAGGTTAGGGGGGTATTACAGTTGAGACATACTGTCGTCTATGCTAAAAGGTAGGTTAAATGGTTCTTGTATTGACCAAATTGGCTTATTCAAGGTTACAGTTTATTGGTATCTTATTACAATCTGTTCGTTGGCAGATGTTGTTCATACTAATAAGTGTAGGTCAAGGTTAAACGATTCTCTTATTGGCTCAGTATGTATCTATGTTTTAATGTTTCACTCACGTTTTTTGACGTTTGCTTGATGGTTTTTGACGTTTTCTTGGCGTTTTTTGACGTTTCTTTGAGGTTTTTTGACCTTTTTAACATTTACTTGACGTTTTTTATGACGTTTTCCTGACGTTTCCTAATGTTTTTTCACGTTTCTTTGGCGCTGTGTGTGCACGCGAGAATTTATCAAGGTCAAGGTCACATCCCATTCAAGGCGAGCGAGACATGTCAAATCGAAATTTCGTGGTCGTCATTTTGCAATTCCACCTGCCGTCATATGAAGAAGGACATATTGTTTATGCTAATAAGTAATTCAAGGTGAAATAGTTGTGTGGTTGAAAGGTCTCTAAGCAATTTAATTGTCAAAACCATATGTGTTAACCCACAGGCTATCGCGATCTTACCCGATATTATCCGACCTTATCCGATCGAAATTTTTCAAGGTGACCAAACAATTAAGTCGAGTCAAGGTGTTAAATCAACTATTAAATCAACCTGCAGGACCAATTATAAACGATTCATGGAAACAGGTTGTTGTCTTTGAAGAATGATGTTGTCCATGCTAATAGGTAGGTTAAGTGGTTCCTGTATTGGTTGAATTGTTTATAATAATAAAAGAGTATGTGGATTCATAATACTAGTGTCGTAACCAGTAGCTGGTCCGTTTCCCCCGAGAACTGGACCCGTTTCCCAAATACAGATAGACGTTTCCTGACTTTTTCGGTCTTCTGATTGGACGCTGGAACCTACGTGTGGGTGATTAAGTTTAAGATATAAAACCGATCCTGACCCACAGTATACGAATTGAGGGTTAGTTAATCCGCCCTGCACGTACGCGCTCTCCGCTTCAAGGTCAAAATTCGTCGATTCCTAGAAGTTATTACAATTATTGGAAATGAAGCTAGCCTGCAAGGGTATTATTAGGTGCCTTTAACCACCTCCTTTCCAACGGTGTCTACCTTTTCGGTAGATACTATCCGTGTGAATAATTCCATATCCCTAACCCTATCCTCAAATCCACTTGCACGCAGGTGGGGCATATTTCCGAAGGGTGTCACACCTGCACCCTCCGTTGCCACACCTGTGGTAAAAGTCTTAAAGCCTCAGTCCCTTTACCCACTTGTTAGATACTACAGTGTAACAACTGCGGTGGACCTCACGCTACCTATCCTTTTCCTGCGCGGCTCGTCGTGCGAATCCAATACCACCGTGGCAGCGACTTTTCGCACCAAACCGCTCCTTCTATCCACGCCAAACACAAATCGAGGATGCGACAAACTCCAAACCACCTAATTTCCATCCCCGATTTCTTCGCATTTCACCTAATACCTCAGCTAGCTGCAACTGTATTCCTGAGCGGTGGGGCCGTACACTTTGCAAGCTGTCGACTTATCGTTAGGGAATATTTGAAAATCGATCCTACCAGGGTCAATCTTGACGGCAATGGATATTGAAGTATCACTACCCACCATCCGATCTATCCACACCTGTAACCGTCCCTAATCCCTCTCCCTACCCATTAAGTACAAGTGTAACATCATATAAGTACAACTCTTGCGAGGCTGTCCGTCGGAACGTCCCTCTGAAGAACTATTGCCACAAATCAAATCGTCCTTTTGCAATACAGAAATACAAACTAATCTACCTAGTTGTAACCATTTACTGCCTCCCTAAATATCCTCTTCCTTCAATGTTAGCGTTCCGACATAGTCTTGAGAGCTGCGACCTACGTATCAGGGAATTATTTGAACCCGTCCACCACTTCGAATTGGTTAGCTATCCGCCCTCAGCATCCGATACTGTCGCTGCTGCTAACGCGCACTTAATCTCTCCGATACCTAAGTTATTCATTATTACAATTAGCTGCAGTGTCCCGTAAGAGCCCCTTTCCAATGACCTTCTAGACCACAATCAATCCAAGCCCTATCCTAATCCATACAGCATAGTTGAAGTTTAACTGCCCCTACATTCCAATTGGAGAGCCACAACTAGTTTAGAAACGGCAACGGCCTAACCCACAGCATTACCTACCCTATTTCTTTCCGGCCGATCCGATGTGGAACGCGCACTTCCCCAACCTTTATTACAATCATCCGAAGGATGTTCCATAACCTCAGACCACATTCCCCCATATGCCTACCAGTACACTAATGCAGCATATGTCCTCCGAGATGCCACATACTAAAGCGTCGACATACGTTCACGGATATGGACCACCTCACTTTTCGCAATGGTTCTCATTCACTACCCCAACATGATACTAACCTAGGCACCTTAAGTCCTACATCCCTCCTCCAACTCACAGTATCCGGAGACTTTCAAATGAAATGTATTTGACAAATACATATCCAATAATCTTCAGGCGTACGATATCCACACTCCCAACGATGTCGAGAGAGCGGTCACCGACATAACGTCCAATATCGCGGAAGCGGTCGAAGCCTCAATTCCCCAAAAATCAATTGATATCTCCCGAAAAACTCTCCCTCAATACATCGTAACCTTGATAAAAGGAAAGAGGCGAGTATATCGCGAATTACTGAGATCAAGAGACCCCGCTCTCAAGAGTGAATATATCCGATTAAACGCCATAATTCGGCGTGAAACCAACAGATACACCGAAATGAAATGGGTCCAGACCACCTCAAATCTCTACTATAGAGATGGCAAGAAGTTCTGGCACACCTTCAATATACTCACTGAAAGGAAAACCAAACCTAAGTCCCACCTAGCCGATCCTCAGCGTAACTTAATTTCCAGCGATCGAGACGATGCCGAAATTTTCTGCCACCACGTACAGCCCACATGTACTTCACCTAAAGATCCCTCGTTCGATGGTGATTTTAAAAATCGTCTAGAGCACAAAAATCCGAATTATCCGAGAAAATCCTGTGCAATAATGATCCGTTTTTCTGCCCAATTACTCCCACTCAAACCCTCCACTACTTTCAAAAGGGAAAATATCCGCCCCCAGACAAGACGGACTCACCATACTTATAATGAGGCACCTTCCACCCCCAGCAATGAGACACCTAACGTCCATATACGACAAATACCTCTCCCTTTCGTACCTCTCGACAGTGTGGAAATCTGCCTCGAACCTCATGATTCCTAAAAACTTCTCCGACTTGACAGAAACCTCATCCTACAGACCCAGACAGAGTCTGGCATGCGGGTCTAGTTTACAAAATCCAAGCATTAGGTATCCCCCAAGCTCATGAAGCTCCTGCTGTCGTATCTAACAGATAGGATGATACCAGTCCGAGTGGATTGATCCTTTTACAAAGTTTAACACCGCAAGCAGGCGTACTCCAGGATTCTGCCTTGCCACCAATACTATACCTTATTTTCGCCAATGATATTCCAAGTATAACAACGCCCAGAGTATCCCTGGCACAGTTTGCCGACGACACTGTCTTCTGGGCAGTGAATCGGTCAACCAAGAATTTCTCCAATTAGGTCAACCAATGGAGAGTCTCCATAAACCCCATCAAAACCCAAGACATTCTATTTCGGTAACATAATTACCCGACAAAAATTACTCTCCAAAAACGACGTAAACATTTCCCTGCAAGGGGAACGATTACCGATACGTGACGATATCACATATCTAGGAATTACATTTACCAAGAACCTTAACTGGAACGCCGACCTGAAGAAGACCATGAACAAAGTACGGAACCGATCCAACCTCCTGGGCGCCCTTAGGGGACGCGTAGCCCTACAACATACCTACAAGACATTCATACAGCCCGCCATAGATTACCGTGCTCCATTATACGCTACCCTAAAATTCAAAGAACTAAAATCCATAGCCTTATGTGAACGCCTAGTCCTACGGAGAATACACCGATTACACTATAGAACAACCAACGAAATTGCTATACAACACTCTAATATCACACCTATCACACAACGCCTCCAAACACTACAAGCAAACTACACACACCGTAGGATATTCGGCGAAACAGAAGCTATCAAAATCATCCTCCGCATTCCATATACGCCCCTTGCCCACCTCCAACACCTAAGAACCCACAGGAGAAAACCGAAAAATAAATTTAGGCACCCTCCAACTACCTTGGCCCAGAACATCGAAAACCTCCCTGAAGAATTCAAAGACCTCCTCCTTGATGACATCCCATATGCCCTAAGATAAAATCGAAGACGACAAACGCAATGACTAAGGAATCGAGCCATTACACACCACGCGCCTTATATACACACCACACATACACCTCCAATCCAAACAAAAATAATATAATATTATATTAATAATATGTACTTATTTTTGCAACCATTAAGACCACACACTACATTGTATGCACGTATACAATACACATAACAATATAACCCCAGTGACACACAAAAGAGTCAGGACTGAAGAGGAAGCAGACTCCTGAATAGTCCACAGGAATAAGATAAGAATAAGCAATACCAACAATAAGCATTCTAACTAATAAGCATACTAACAAAAAAAGAAAGACATTCCATGACAGATCTACTCGCTTCTGATGAGTCACCATAACGCCGAAATCGGTCTGGTGGAACAGTAATAAAGCTATGTGATACTGGTGGGCTTATTTTAACAATTTTATTGAATAGCAATAATAGTTATTTATTTAAGAGTTTTATAACAGTTAGAAATATAAATTTATATGTGTACGAGGCATACTTAGAAAGTATTCAAATTAACGTTTTATTACTTAGAATTTTCATATGTACAGGGTATGATCAATAAGTTTACGGGACCTGTTATTTCAAAATTTTCTTAAGCTTTTGGATAAATTTATTTTCAAGTGTGATTGAACTGAAGTTGTGAATGGTTTTACTGAGTATACAATCCTGTCTTCACGTCAGGTAGGATTAATTTAACATCCCGCCTAAGACTTTATTTTAGAAAAATTTAAACTTTTTCTGGACTGATCGTTGTGAGTTGTAAAATTATGGTAAGTGTGAGGTGTTTGAAACTACATTTCAATCATTTAACTCCTTATATGGTCCCCGCCCATTTCAATTGTAGCTGTCTTGGCAACCAGCTTATTTGTGTCAGCCTGCACGACGCCTAGTGTAGTTTGGCCCCTTGATGGAAGAGCGGAAAATGGGATACTCTGTACAATGTAATGTAGCATTCAAACATCAAAACGAAGAATTGAAGAAGTCAATACTATCTCAGGGTTCTCTCGCATGTATAATTAAACATAGCCGATATAATAACTACAATACGGATTTATTTCTATTTATTTTACGAGAAAGTATACATATACAAATAAAATGTAATTACATTACAGCAACGTTATTTTGGAAAGAATTCTTCAAATCGAGACAATGCAAAAATAACATTTGTTACATTCCCTATTCCAGATCCGTACAACACATCATACCTGCTCTCTACCGCAGATGTGATTAATTTTGCGGAATCATTGACAAATTTTTCTAATTTCTGTGCTATGTCCTTATCGACACTTTTAAATCTTGTTGCAAATGAACCCATATTGAGTGTTGTGTAATCGACTGATGTTATTGTCACACGATCAGATACTTTGCCAGTAAGCTTAACTTGGAATTGGTATTCATCTAAAAATAATAAACAAATGTAATACAGGAATAATAAGTACTAATAATTTAAATACTAACAAGTATTAGTCCAAACAAGAGGTTTTTAAGAAAAGACATCGCAAGGAATTCGGTAAAGGGTAGATGGCAACAAGCTGTTTCAAAAATAAAGAAAAAAAAAGTACTTCTACGCTGTTTGTCCAGTTTACCTTTAAAACAAGTTAAGCTGTCAATAATTAGTTAAACAAAACCTGTGTAGGACTAAATCATCCACAAAAAGGTCATTACAACTTTTTCGTACCTCGTACGGTTCTGCCTAGAATTGCGTCGGACTATGCAGCCACAGTCGCCCGCCGCCACTGTTAGCTCCATTGGTCGTGGGGTTTTGCGATAATCTTTTCGATTACGCCCGACTGTTATTTTTATAATCCTTAGCCAACACCACCACAGCAAACTTTAGCAAACATTTTCAAAATTGATTAAAATTAAAACATGAATCTGAAGATTCTTATCACGTATTGAGCGCGTCTTATCGTTGGTACCCGAGGCGGCATAGGTGGTATCTGCCCTTACTGGTACTGTTTATGGGCATAAACGTGCCGTAGGAGAGTTTCCACTGAACTATATTCCTTATTCTTGCACAGGCGACAGACGAATTTTCCAGCGTGGCCATCGTTATTGATTTAGAATAAGCATCGGACTTCCCCAAATCACAAAGGTTTCTAATATATCACTATCGAATACCTTAAAGGCTTTAAAACGAAATCTTGGTTTTTCATACAAACCTGGCCGTCACTTAACATGCGGTAAACACGTGGCACGCTAAGATAACCCCAGCCCGTAAAGGTACCAAGTTTTCGAGAATTAAATGCACTTTTATCAAGTAGAGCTCATTCTTCCGTCCTGCTAGAAAGCCTACCTTTTCAGACCAGGATTTTTCGAAGTGAATGAGAAGTATGGGAACGCCTGTATCGAGGGAATCTCCTACCACATTTTTAGGAATTTTGACATTGCCTTTCGTGAAAGTCCCAAATATTATAGTCTGTATACCAAAATGTCTTCTTTTGAAGGTTTTAAAACACTTTTGGGTAAATAGGATGTAATATCTGCTTTTGTCTTTTGGTGGATTAGCAAGCTTTCCAAAGAAATGTTTTTTATCGTTGTAATTTTTACAATATGATGGTACTTTATAGTGTCCTTTATCCTTTTTTTCGCAGGTATTCTTTAAGGAAATTGTCTAGGTGATGGTCAAAAGCCAATCTGATCTCATTAAAATCCTCATTTGCACCAGTTCCTTCAAAAACGCTTTTGAAAAACTTTCATACGATCTCATCCCAGAAGTCCTTTGCAATCATTGACCCAAGGCCATATCGTCAATTATAATGACTTTGTTCAACACTTGTTTCCCTTCGTCTTGATCATAACTCCTGGACGTTACAGCACATGCCCTCCATGTGGCGAAAAACGTTCGCCTTGTCATAGAGGAAAATAATTTTGCGCTTCGAGGCAAATAGTTCCCGTGTTATCACAACAAACTCATATTTAACTGAAATTCCTTTAAATTCAAATCTAGCCGTGTTCTATTCGCTACGACGAACCTTTACAACTCTCTTTCTTCTTTCAACATTACCTCATTCTCAGGATTAACTGTTTGGGATGCACAATCAACTTGAAAGTTTTGAGTTTCCTTCTCGGTAAGGGACCCACACTCCTTTTGTTCCTTAACCAGTTGTTTGCTCTCAAAATTTTCAAACAGCTTCTAGCGAATTGCGTCGCGGTTAACGTTATCATATGTCTGATGGGAGAACTTGCTGAGTTAGAAGATTGCACAAATCTGACCTTTTGCCACTTTACGGTTTTCCGTGGGTTAAAATGTGTTCTTTCAAATACACATTCTTGATCAATCTAACCGACTTGTTACGCGGTACTACCTTGTGACGGCTCCGTTTCAATCTCAAAAAGACTTTTAAATTCGTCTTACAGCCTTTACACCTAAGGGGCAATAAGAAATAATGGTCCAGACAATTATCGTTTCGTTTTAATCTAAAATGACGACCGAAGGTCATTTTTGTAGCTCTTGGTATGATAAGCAACTTCTCCCAAACGGTTCATCTATCAAACGATTTTTGCGCAAAGATTAAATTCCCCTGGACTACAAATCTTCACTCGTAAATTGAAAATTTTTGATGGTGTACAGGATACATAGACCTTGTCATTTGTGAAGTGGGCAGTTAACAAAAATAAAGCACCCACATTACAAATTTGTAAGAATACATGAATATAACTTCTCATAGTGCAGTTATTAAAGTGCTGAAGTACTGTCGAGTATAATTTGTCCCGATTTCGACGGTCTTGCGGAGTATCTGAAGAACGGCTTAGGATAAGCAGTTTCAGTTTTTGCGTTTCTGTGCTACCTTTCTATGAAACAAAGATAGACTAAACAAAATTTTCATAGCATGCTTCTTTTCTGATATGATTTTTGAAAGTTTGTCATTTTGAGGCCCTCTCGTATGTCAGTTAGCAAGTAAGATACAAACAAGGTGAAAATTGATGCTCATAGATGTGTTTACGTAGAATCAAGTGTCGTACGTAACTACTCTATAATTATTGCCGTTTCTTCAAAATAATCCAAACTTGCCTTAATTAAATGCAACACCCTGTATATTTTTGATTCTATTTATCCTCAGATTTTCAAGAATATATTAAACTCTATAGTCACCTGAATTGTAACGAAAATGCAAACAAAGCATTAGAAATGTATTCTCACAGGTGTCTATCTATTTACCTTGTTACTTTGACTGAATCTTCAAAAAAATGTATCTCAAAGATATTCAGAGAAGTGACAGTCAGACAGACTATCTACAAAAATAAAATCAAGTCTAATTGAAAAGGACCCTTTTTATAAACCTCCTTCAAAGGTACACAAAGACAACAAGGAAAATCGTAAAATTGACGAAATACCTGTATTACCGTCAATCGCAACAAATCAAAATACCTGTCGCAGAGAGATAGCCTGTAATATCGGGAGTGCCTGAAACAAGTGTTCAAAAAATGCTCAACATTATCACCTACATCAATTTCATATGGTCCAAAACTTACGCCCAGGCGATGAATAACGCCGTAGAAAATTTTGTAATTGGTTTTACAAAATGTGAACAGAGATTTTCATTTTGAAATAATCGTTGTTTGATATGACGAAGTGCACTTTATCAGCGTTGATACCTTTAATCGCCAAAATAATAGAGATTGGTACGATAATAACACACATCTTGTTTTATATTGGGTAGTAAAGTTGCATACCAAGCTTTTGCCTTACTGCCAATAGATATTTACACATTTTGGAAAATAGTGTACCCGAAATAGAAGAGGATGTGCCATTAGCACATTTAAATCAGTTATGTTCACAACGTTGTAACTGCTAGAAACTATCTAGATAACATCTTTCCAGGCCGCTAGGTACAAATGGACCAGTAAGATTGTAGGATTAAGATTACCTGATTTGACAGTTCACGGTTTCTTTCTGTGGGGATATCTTAAGAATAAAATTTATAGAATTCAATATCAAACTCTTACAGATCTACGTAACGCCGTTGACAGGGCTTTTATGGAACTAAAGTTGAGGCCTGTTATTATTTTGATTGAAATAAGGTGGTCAAAACAATGTGTGAAACATGTTTAAGGCACAATGACGATCAATTTGAACATTTTTTATATGCTAGTTCTATACTGTTTTATTGCCACGTTATCCAGAAATTTTGAGAAATAAAGGTTTTTTACTATTTCCTCATCGGACAGCCATTAAAAAAGTTTAAATTTATAATAACGTTCATGTTGAGCTTAGGTAATCTTGAAAGGCACTATATAGTATTGCATATTTTTGGAAAGCAGCTGACGACAAATTGAATCAGATTGGAAAAAAGTATACATAAATACGGGAAGGAGGAGGTTAAATTTTCAAAATCGCCCTGTACATCAGAAACGAAGCGTGCCATGGAAATTTTGTTTAGTCCATTTTCGTTTCATACAGAAGTGGTCCAGGAACGCGAAGACCGCAACTTCCTAAGTCAAGCCGTGCTTGAGATACTCCGTAAAACCATCGAAATCGGGATACATCTTTCTGTACACAACCTTCAATCTTATAAAAATGTTTAAACCTAGCAAACATTTAAAACAAATAATAAATTATTTCATATAAAACCAACAGCTATTTAATTTATACAGAAATCATTAAATGCAAAATTTTTTACCCAACATTGTCTAAATTAACCCACCGAAAGTGAATACGATCACGTCAGAAATAACGAAAACAAAATATATCTTGGTCAAGAAAGATTGAATACTTACCATAAAACCAATCAACCGCCCCTTCGCTACTTAAATCAACTCCGTCAACAATAAAGTTTTTGTATACATAATCTGCTCTGCAAAGATATCTTGGAATCGATGCGTCAATTTGAAGAAAAAAATCGTTTTCCGTAATTCTTGAACTAAAAACAGTTTATGTTAATTTTTGGAAGTCTCAGCATTTTTTTATTTTACACAACGTTGTTGATTGTTGACAGTGAGAAGTTATACATTTCTATATTCTTGTATATGTGGTAAAAACCCATGGGAGGTACTCCATCTATTGTCCACTGTGGAATTTTTAATGGCTCCATTGGCGGAATGTTATATTCTAGTAAACCTAATGACTTATTATTAATACTGAAGAAACTATCGGCAACGAAAATAATATTTACCTTCTTGAAGAATAGGTAACGCATTTTGTATGGCGAATTTTAAACAATTGTCAAAGTTGAAATCTGATCTCTTACAAACATCAAATTTAACTAAAATTTGTTTTGATTAGCAATTAATTTGTAACTATTTACATACTTAGAGCACTCGCATACTGTAGTAGTATTAAGAAAAATGAGATGGAAAACTGTAGACGACTATACATCATTTTCTAATAATAAAATCTTGCGTATTGAGACATTTATATAGTGTGCAGAATTGAAAATAATTACGGGATCTGTTTTTCTAAATTAAAATAAATCTGTTTACCTCGTACTGTGAGAAAAAAAAGTTAATTCAAATACACTATGGAACAAACACTATTAAAACTAGAGGCCAACTTTTAACAAAAAACAAAGGGGAAACAGTTTGTCTAGAATGATACAGATTAAAATAAAAATTCGCAGCACCCACAATAGCACAGAAATACAAGTAAAAGCTTTAAATTAAAATTGCTAATTTAATATGTAGTTATTATTCATTATAACGTTCTTATATGTAAGAACAACTCATTACAGTCATTTAATTGTAAACTGTGTACTAAAACATATCCAGTTGAAAACCTGCACCTAATCATTGACGCATAAGTTTTTATTTTTATATGGAGTAGTTTCTTATTTTTCCTAAACTGCCTTCTGTACTGATTGATGTAAGAAAGTCTGCACCATTCAAACTATACGAGACGTCAGATTATGATAATAGAATACTTATCTTTTTTGGGATTTTTTAATGGTGTACTTTAAATTATACAATCTAAACGTTTCGATAACACATACAGTTATCTTCTTCAGTATAATGTTTGTTAAAATTGTTAAAGATGTAAACAATTTTGTCAAATTTGAAAAATTAAAACATAAACATAAGCCTGCTATTATATAACAGTTTAAACATAAACAACTGTAATAATTATTTATTATTTTCATGTACTATTTACAAAATTATACATATATTTTAATGTTACAACGTGTAAGTTATATATAATCAAATCATGTAAAATCAAAACAACATCACATTATGAAGTAATGTAAGTTTAATATCATATGTTTATTCGATAATTAATTCAAGAATTTTCAGCATTATAAAATGTCAAATCTGACTCTTTAGAAAAATGATGAATAAATACAATCGTTCCTAAAATAATTATGGTTATACCCTAATCATCCGGCATAATTACATGATTTATCACGCAGATCTTGATTTAGCTATAATATATTTAAGTTTTGCTACAAACACCTCGGTTTATTAAAATTTATGTAAACCACTAAATATTTCCAATTCGTTCTGTACATAAAAAAATCTAAAAAGTTATTTTCGACCTACGATTCAACGCTGACCGCGGTTGAAGGAAGTTACACTGAGTCGACTTCGAATGCGTGTCGTATATTTGTTTCTTAATTACGTAAAATTTTATAATGTGTTTTGCTACAAACAAACAGTTTCACTTTAAAATTTTGCGTGTAAATTTCTCGTTTATTAATATTATTTGTATTATTCAGTTCTGTAAATAGAAAAAGAATTCAAAAAAAGTGAATTTTCCTAACCGACCAGAATTACGAAGCTGAACTGGTATAAATAGGCAAGACATCTAACATGGAATCAGCCATTACAATATGGTTCGAATATTTGTTTCTTAAACAGACCATTAATCGACTTTAAAGTATCTTTATAAATCGAACAACTTTTAAATCTTAAAACAAATTGACAAACCTTTGACATCAATGTTTGTCGTAGGAACTTTCTCAGGTATTTGAATTGTAGAAAATTACATTGATTTAAAAAGCAACTAAAATGGATATTCACAAACGAAAAACTTTTCTTTAACACATTCAAAATAACTAAAACTGTGAAGTATGGCACATACATGTAAATTTATTCTGACAAAATAAAGGAAATATATAAGGATGTTCTATAAAAATATTTGTTGAACAAGTATGAGTTAAATGGAAAAAACCCTTCATTTACATCTGAATCACTTTATTAGTGATAGCTTTAACTGAATTATCCGCAAAATATAAATCTTCAAAACTATGGACCTATTACTCAATGCTTAAAAGTAGGATCACCTTACATCAAGGTATAAATTTAGAAGATTGTAAAAAATTACGAGCATTACTAAAAAGAAAATCAGAAACTTTTCAGCCTAAAAAAGCGAAAACTTTTTCTAGCGAAGATGTCAATAACTTTTTAACTAAAGCATCTGATGATAAATACCTAGCAACAAAGGTAAGATATTAAGTAAATCTTTCACATAGTCATTTCATTACATTCTATAATTTAAGGTTTCTTTAATAATGGGAGTGATGGGTGCATGCAGAAGTAATGAGTTGTATGAAATGAAAATAACCCATTTACAAGATCTTGGATCAGCTTTTTTGGTTAATGTGGCAAATACCAAGACAAAAATTTGCCGAAAATTTACTGTTACGGATAACTTTTACAAAATATGTAAGACACACAACTCAGAGAATTGGGATAAACAAATTTACAAAAATGGGAAAAGATATCGCTGCTTTCCTCAAATTACCGAATCCAGAACAATATTCGGGGCACAGTTTCCGCAGATCTTCTGCAACAGTACTGGTTGACGCAGGCGGGGATATTACTGCTCTCAAAAGACAGGCTACATAGACGAATCCGTCAAAAATAAAACCGATACGGCCAACAAAATATCATCTTCAATTCAACCAAAAGTAAATCTATAAAATAAGTGGTCGAACTGGTGTAATAAATTTAATAATATAATAATGAAATAAAGTTCTCCATTAAACAAATAAACTTAACCTATAACAACAAAACAAAAACGCTATCGTAATAATAAATAAATCTAAAGAAACTGTTCAAAATGTGAACCATTTTGTTGAATACATAATTCACACCGACGAATAATTGCAAGTGGAATATTAACTAAAATTGTCTTATTTCATTATACGCATCCCAAAATCCTATTAATGAGTTCATCTCTTGTTGTCACAGGAGTTTCATACACCCTTTCTTTTAAATACCCCCACACAAAATAATTTAAGGAATTTAGGTCTTGGAGACCTTGGCGGCCAGGGAACTGGGCCTGCACGACAGATCCATCTTCCTGGATAATGATTGTCCAGCCAGTTTCTAACGATTCTGCTATAATGAGCTGGACAACCATCAAGCTGGAACCAAGCCGTTCTTCGTAAATTTAAGGGAATATGTTCCCACATATTCCCTTGTTCCTTCTCTCACAATTCCAAGAAAGCCGCAGCATTCATCCGAGGTGGTAAAAGGTAGGGTCCAAACACAACAAATCGTTATAACTAACATGAGATACACCATTCACCACAAATAGTGCCTTTGACTCTACTTGATAGATTAAATAGCGTAGGTTCAATTCTTTCGATTTGCTTACTTACCACTAAATCTGCTATGTTATTTTCACTTAACATAAATAATAAAAAATGAAATGTAATAATAATAAAGTGATTTCGACCGCCAAGTTATTTTTAATAATGTCGGAACAACTAAACCGAGTTTGCTAACTATAAAATTTGATCAAAATGCAAAAAAAAATAAAATTATACAGATATGTTTATTAACAGTGAATGTGAAGTGATTAAATAAAATATTTCGTAAAAACTAATTGTAAAAAAAACTTAAAATACTAAAAAATAATTACATAAATACCTTTGCGAAATCTTTTTGACGATCTCTGGTACAAAAAATAATGATGCAGAATTAAAATGACGTAATCCTTGTTTATTGTTGCTCAATTTATTGCAATAACAATTCTTATATGTTATCGGCCACACCCAAACTGGAATCTTAAAAAATTTTCTTCTTAAAAATTTAATAAACTGTATAATGCATTCTTTGAAATTTTCCAATAAAATTTGCAATCATAAAATTAGATGCGTACTTAAAATGGAATTAAAAAATTAAAGAAAGTGCCATAAAATTTATGGCACTTTCACATAAATTTTAAGGGGGAAAACCACAAAAACAACACTTCCTGCTGTAAGGTGCATCAGGAAGTGGCAAAAAATGGAGGCTTTGGAAGTTAGATGATGTACTCGTGCGCCAAAGGGATTTGCGCAAGGAATTAAGTGAATGATGACGTATAACGCAAACGTATTTGAGCAGAAAAATAATATATGGGAATATAAACCTTTAAAAAGATATGCAAATTAAGTTGCCTACCACATACCTATATTTGAATAATTAAAAACTTTTTTCTTATATTTACAACTAAATGAATGAAAGACTTTAAATTACGGTATATTTCAATACAACTCAAAAAAGGGTTGTTACAAACCAAACGAATCAATGTACATATAATTCAAATGTTTTAAGTCACCAAAACATCAGTTTTGATGTTAATCCTATCCCTGCGATTAACTTGACCAATTGTTCAAATATTACAATTATTAATAACTATAAATAAATAGCATCATCTTGTAAGATTAGGTATGTGATATTTGTTAAGCTAAATACATAGATTTTTGTGTTACTTATTATGAGATATTATACGATTATTATAATTTTCGATAATTATGTATTGTGTATAAATGAACATTAATGAATTGTATGAATTATTTGTTAGAATAGAATAGTGTTTCTAAAAATATGTATGTAATGTAACAAAATTTTCCATCAAAAAAAAACTTCAACAAAAATATTTAGTGGTCGTGGATAAAGTATAGTATTCTACTCGCGTATAATGGCTATTATTCACGAGGTGAAGTTTACGGCCACGAGCCGTAGGCGAGTGGCCTAAATCGCCGAGATTATACGCTCGTTGGATAATATACTATTGAAATACTCGTAATATTACTTCCAACGATATTAGAACTTTAGATGGTGCTACTTCTCCCATAGCGACGATTTATGTGAACTCATTTGTGTTTTGTGCAGCAAATATAAATGCATTATATTTTTCATGGCGATCTCGAGAATGGGGATATAGTAGCGCCAGGAAGAGATGTCTCATGGCGGACTCGAGAATGGGGATATAATTATTACTATGAAATGCATGTTTCCCTTTACCTTATTGCGAAATTCCCACTTAAAGAAAGACGGGTTATAATTTATACGTCTGCTATATATTTTAAATGCAGTACTTAAACTGTATGGCGATTCTAAAGTCAAAGCGCATGAAGCGGTCAGATGTCTTCTTGGCTATTTAACCTCAAATTATTCTTCGTATTTCGTTTCGTATAATCGCATCGTGTTTTGTAGTTATAATAATTTATCTTTCGCTTCGTAATTTATTAGTATCCATTACATTTGTAAACAACAGTTCTTTTCAAGACTATTATTATTAATATTCACTATTACGAGGTAAGTTTATAATGCAAAATGTATTTCCAATTGATTGTGTGCATTTATTTATTTTGCAGCAAATAATGATGTCATTAAAGGGTAAATCTTTGAAAAGCCAAACTCAAGTAATGTTAATGAATGTACTGCATCATTTCGAGATGGAACGCGATAACGGGGGCAAAGTTTACCTTTAACTTCCATTATCCAGGTACGCCAATAATTTTCACTATTTAAATTTATATTTATGTAATATTATGTTGCAGCGAACTGCTCTCGCATACGGAATTTCCCTGAAAACCGTAACTCGGACGAACGCAAGAATGGCTCTAGCTTTAGAATCTGGGAAACCGGGCCGAATTCACCACAAAAACATAGGCTGCGTTTAAAGTCAGAGGATGTCGACGAATACGTGATAGACGTTTTGAAACGAAAAATTTACACCATGCATGCAATTGGCAAATAATTCAGAAATTATTGTTGAAATGGAGTTATAGGACGTCAAATTTTACGCTTACCTCTGTATCACTGCCAATTCAACCCAATCGTGTTAATATGGGCAAATTGTGAACAGTATTACCACAAAAACGTTGAAAGGCAGGGCTTCAGGGACGAGAATGTTTTATCGCTATGTAAGGATTCATTAAACCAAGTAAATGGAGAACTGTGGCAAAAGTGTATTTTACATACTGAGAAAGAAATGAGCCAGTGGTGGGACGTACGCAAAGGAGCTGTAGTAATGGTAAAAGCTCTGGTATTCAATGTCGGAGAGTCGAGTGAAGATGGTAGTCAAAGTGCAGGTGATGACTTTTAATTATAAGATGTCCAATATTTGAATTGAAGGCAAAAATTGGAATCTTAGTTACTTTATAACATTGTAAAGAATTATTATATTTAACATACACCTCTGTAGCTGTACTTAGGTTTACATTTTAATTATATATATATATATATATATATATATATATATATATATATATATATATATATTATATACATGTACATATATATATATATATATATATATATATATATATATTTTTTTTTGACAAAGTGTAAAGTGATATTTTTAAAATCGGCTATATTATTAACTAATAATAAATCTCATTTTTAACATCCAACACAGTGTACTTATTTATGACAAAATCAGTCTTGACTCTTTTGACGCAGTGAAATCTGTCGGCTAAAAACGATCCTCCGCAATTAACCAAACTTGTCGCACTTCATTCGGGCACTGCCTACTGCTACCTAATTCGTTCCTTATTGAAAATTATTAATATAATTAATTTGTAAAACAGATCCAAAACGAAATTTTGTTGGCCTGGTCTCGGTTCTGATAATCGTTTACAGTTGTACA
>JARFJB010000334.1:455000-485733 GCA_036346205.1 Vesta saturnalis
AGTGAAATTGTCGATGAATAGCCTTCTGAACAATTTAGGCTCCAGTGATGTAACAGACGGACCTAGCCAACGGCAGGGGTAAACGCTTACAGAGCACGTTATTTTGTTAGTATGCTTATTAGTTAGAATGCTTATTGTTAGTGTTGCTTATTCTTAATGCTTATTCCTGTGGACTGTTCAGCAGTCTGCTTCCTCTTCAGCCCTGGGTCAAAAGACCCATGGCGTTATATTGTTTTGTGTATTGTATGCGTGCATACAATGTAGTGTGTGGTGCTAAGTGGTTGCAAAAAAAAGGTAATTATCAATATAATATTACACTATTTTTGTTTGGATTGGGAATATATATATATATATATATATATATATATATATATATATATATATATATATATATATATATATATATATATATATGTGTATATATGAGGTGCGTGGTGTGTATTGTCTCGATTCCTTGGTCGTTGCAGTGGTTGTCTTCGATTTTATCTCAGGGCATATGGGATGTCATCATGGATCTCTCCGAATTCTTCGGGGAGGTTTTCAATGTTCTGGGACAGGATAACTGGAGGGTGCTTGAATTTATTTTTCGTTTTTCTCCTGTGGTTCTTAGGTATTGGATGTGGGTAAGGGGCGTATCTGAAATGCGTAGGATGTTCCTGGTAGCTTTTGTTTCGCCGAATATCCTACGGTGTGTGTAGTTTATTTTCAGTGTTTAGAGGTGTTGTGTCATAGGTGTGATGTTAGCGTATCATATGGTGAGTTCGTTGGGTGTTCTATAGTGTAGTAGGTGTATTCTCCGTAGGACTTGGCGTTCACAAGAGGCTATGGATTTTAATTCCTTGGGTTTTAGGGTAGCGTACAATGGAGTACGGTAATCTATGACGGGCCGTATGAATGTCTTGTAGGTATATTGTAGGGTTTTGGGTTGACAACCTCCTATTCGTCCTCTAAGGGCGCCCAGGAGTTTGGATCGGTTCCGTACTTTGTTGAGGGTCTTGCTCAGGTCAGCGTTCCAGTTAAGGTTCTTGGTAAATGTAACTCCTAGGTATGTTATGTCGTCAAGCATCGATAATAGTTCCCCTTGCACGGAAACGTTTACATCGTTTTTGGAGAGTAATTTGTGTCGGGTATAGTTAGGGTGCCGGAATAGAATGGCTTGAGTTTTGGTGGGGTTTATGGAGACTCTCCATTGGTTGGTCCAATTGGAGAAGTTCCGTAGGGTACTGTCGGAGGCGTTTTTGTTTGACCGATTAGCTGCCCAGAAGGCAGTGTCGTCGGTAAACTGTGCCAGGGATACTCCGGGCGATGTTACAATGGGGATATCATTGGCGAAGGTAAGGTATAGTATGGGTGCTAAGGCAGAACCCTGGGGTACGCCTGTTTGGAGGGTGAAACTCTGTGAAAGGGATGAACCCACTCGGAATAGTACCGTCCTATCTGTTAGCAACGACAGTAGGAGCTTCGCGAGCTCGGGAGGGATACCTAATGCTTCGATTTTGTGAAATAGATCCGCGTGCCAGACTCTGTCAAAGGCCAGCTATCTAAACAGCGGTGGGTGACGTTTCACAATGAGTTAGCGATCCGAACTTTCGGTCTGGGGATCTGCTGTGGCATTTCCCTAGGCATCTTAATAGAGAGATGGGCCTGTAAGATGAGGGTTCCGTCAGGTCGGAGAAGTTTTGGAAGTAGCTAAGGATTTGAGTGGGAGTAATTGGGCTGAAAAACGGATCATTATCATACAGGATTTTCTCGGGTAATTTTGAGAGGTCTTGCGATTTTTAAAGTCGTCATCGAACAAGGGATCGTTCGGTGAAGTATAGACGGATTGTAGGTGGTGTCGAAAAATTTCGGCCTTGTCTTGATCGCTGGAAATTAAGTTACCCTGAGGATCGGTTAGGTGGGACTTGAGTTCGGTTTTCCTTTTAGTGAGTATATTGAAGGCGTGCCAGAACTTCTTTCCATCTCTATAGCTGAGATTGGAGGTGGCCTGGACCCATTTTTTTTTCTGTGTAAGTGTTGGTTTCATGCCGAATTAGGGCGATTAATCGGTTATATTCTGTCTTGAGAGCGAGATGCGTTGATCTCAAGAATTCTCGATATACTCGCCCCTTCCCTTTGATCAGGTTTACAATGTATTGTGGGACAGGTTTGCGGGAGATACCGATTGATTTTGGGTTGAGTCGGTGACCATTCTCTCGACTTCGTTGGGGGTATGCCTGAAGATTATTGGATGTATTATATATTCAATCGGCGTTTTTGAGGGAAAGGATGTTTTAAAGATAGGGAGGTGATCCTATGTGGCGGTTTCAACTAAGTAGCAATCGGAAGACATACGATGAATTAGTGACTCGGTGCATATAATGTGATCGATTATAGAGGTACCTTGATGTCTAATAAAGGCAGGATTGGGGTTCCTAATCCGGAACAGTGGTAGGGTAAGAATACTGTGGGCTAGGCGGATACCGTTTCTATTGCTCGTGGAATCTCTGAATTGGACATGTCGGGCATTAAGATCTCCTAGGAGGATACCTTTGGGTAGGGCGGAGATGTGGTCTAGGAGGTCATTGGAAATGGCTTCTTCTGGAGGATTGTAATAACAGGGAAAGATGACGGGAAGGGGAAAATGCACCGTTGCAGCTACACATTCTAGTTGCTGCAGGTGCTGCGGAAGAGGATAAGGGGTGGCAGGATATGAATTTTTGATTACGAGGGCTATGCCTCGCAAGCTATTGTGGGCGCTAAATTGAAGGAATGAATTGTAGGAGGCAAAGTCAAGGGTAAAACGGTTGGTTAGCTTTGTTTCTGTGATTTCCAGCACTTGTATTTGATTTGTGGCGAATAGACTCTTAATGAGGGGGCGCTTCCGACGGACACCCCTAGCATTAATTGTTCCTATTATTAGATCCATTACACTTAGGGTGAGGGAGAGGGATTAGGGTGAGGGGTTAGGGTGTGGGATTAGGATCCGATGATGTGGGTAGTGATAGCCATACCATTTCCAACAAAGTTGATCCTGTTACGGCGTTTCAAATATTCCCTAGACGTAATGTCGACAGGTTTCGCTATGTCGGCCCTACGACAAGGGTTGAGGTAGGTTGGAGGATCGGACGTTCGGGGATCTGACAGCTGCGACAGCGTCAATGCAGGCTCACCGAAGTGTTGCTGTATAGTTCGCTGCATCGTAACTGGCAAGGCTTCGCTCGTTTCCAACAAGCAGGTGCGGTTTTGGTTGAGCTTTACGTTCAACCAGGGGTGACGGAGAGGGACGAGGGCTTGGAAAAAAGATATTTGTGTATTGAATTTTGCGGGTATATTGCGGATGCAATATCGGGAAGTGGAATTAAAGGTAGCGGAAGGTTTAAAAGAGGGTTTACAGTAGGGTTAGGTTTTGGATCGGAAGGAGAACGAGAAGTAGAAGGGTTCGGTATTTTAAAGGGATGATGCACGGGTTTGACTGCGGGTGGAACTCAGGAGGAGACGATATAGAACATAGAAAATGCCCTCACTGGTGTGAAAGGAGATGCGACAGCTGCCGCAAAGGATAGGGCGGGAGCTGGTATGGAGGGTCTAGGTGGCGGGAAACTCGGCGGCGGGGAAGTAGCTAGGGAGACCGTAGCCCGGAGGCCCGCTGGATTAAGACTTGGAAGTTGAGAGATCGATTGAATGGAGGGTTTTGTTAGCATTAATAAACAAACAATAAAAACAAAAATTTATTTGAAAATTCTCAACTGTTGTGGTTTGTTGCTGCTGCTGCTGCTGTGACTATCCCGGTGTCCTTCTAGGTGGTTTGGCTCCTGGCTGGCTCTAGTGATTCTTTCCTGGACGGGATCCGCTTCTTTGTGACGACTGTGTGCGGAGCAGTGACAATCCTAACGCAGAAACGGCGAAGACTACTGTGCCCGGCGCGAAAGCGAAAAAGGTAAAGTTCTTTTTTTTTAAAGTTGCTCTAGAGTGCAATAAAAATAGCAAAGGCTCTAGGCTAGGAAGGGGCTTACAGTCGATAACGAAGTTCGGACTGCCCTGAGCACGTTACGGTCGATTCGTTATTATACTACTGAAGTCAGAGTTTACGGATGCTTTTAATTTCCTTAAACCTACACACTATTCGCACTATTAAGATGTAAATGACAAATGAAATTTAATAAATAAGTAATTAAAAATTATTATTAATTTTATTAAATATAAATAAAATTTTTTTTACATCGAGTAGGATTTGAAGCTACGACCTGTACTTTGCTAGAGTACCGCGCTAACCAACTGCGCCATCAAGGTTCAAGCCCCAATCGATGTAAATTTTGTCTTTATGTATGTATAACTGATGTTAATTCTAAATATAATGAGATTGCAATCAAATTACTTATATTAATGGAATGTGAGCTTGCAATGTCGCAAGGATTCACACATACCAAAGCAACTTGACTGATATTAAGTTATTATAAGTTTTTGTTATGAACGAATAAGTTCAAAGTTGAATATGTAATTAAAAATTATTATTAATTAAATACATAAATAAAATTTGTTTAAATATGTATTTAATAAAATTAATAATAATATACATATTAACTTTGAACTTATTCTAACAAAACTTATTATGTATCTTGTCAATCAATAAAATCCTGCGTTTATGTATGAGCGGTTGGATAAACCGTAGTAATATGATTTTCACTGCTCTCAGAATTAAATTACAATCCATTACTAAAGCTTATTACTCAGCCTCAAAATTTTAACTGACTAGTAACATTTAATGATATTATAAGTATCAAATTACTAATTTTCACAATCAAACTGATCGTTTGCTACCTTCTCAGAGAAGTTATGAAATATATACAAAATTTCTGTCGATTTGAATTTTTAAAATACAGAAGTCAGAGTTAAACTACACACCTGTGACAAAATTATTTATCAGAAATCTGTTAGAGAACAATGAAGGTGTGGTGGAAAATGTTACCTAACTGGTTTAATACTGAAAGGTAGTTGTGTCATCAGAGGAATAAGGTAAGGTTTGAAATGTCAATTAACGTATTCAAAATATTTAAGTTCGAGGAAGTGGAAGAAGATAAGGTAGCGAATGTTAACACCTCACTCTATGTTGGAACTTAGTTTACCTAGATCAATAAAAAAAAAGGTTGTCAAATTAGTAGTATAAAAGACGTTAAACCAAAATGTGTTAAGAAATTCAGGAAAGGACATCATGTACAAATATTTGCTAGATATCCAGGTAAAAGGTGAATATAACAAACGTGGTAACAGAAGAGAAGGCAAGTTTGAGATACGAGGGGAATAGGTTTAAAAATATTAAATTAGGAGAGGAAGACCGACAGCATGGAATTGGGAATCATGTAATCATAGGGCGACATGAAATCTACATCATTTAATAAAATGGAAGTTAACATTTTCATTATTTCAGTACATAATTGACATAAATAAAATTTTAGGCATCGTAGTTTTTTCATTAAAATGACTATTAATCTAAACGGTCTGAAATTATCTAGGGATTTATGTTTAACATATGAAGATTCAGATTAATCTTTCCCCTTTGATCGTTTGGACAATCCATGATTAGAAGTTAAGGGAATATAATTATACAAACGCGATTTTCGTAATTTTCACGCCAAGAACAATCAAATTCTTATATCAATAAATGTAAATTTCAAAAATGATGGTGCAGGGTATCTTATTTTCGACATTTCTTGAGGTATCTCTCTTATTTTTAAAGATATGGGGTGCGGTTTTCACGACAGTTTGCTACTTTTTGTCAAATTAAAGATGGCGCTAGCAGAATTTTCATAGCCCTTTTGGTTTCTGGGATACAGGAAACAATTGAAAAGTATTACAGTTATGTATCTAAACTATAGGATTTTTTCGGTCGCAGCCATTAGCTCAGTCAGTTTTTTTTCTAACACCTTCCGTTTTTTAGTTATGAAGCAAACATATTATTTTCAATGGAACATCCTGTATATTAATTCTAATATTTATTAGACATAACGTGGGCTTTCCAAAAATATTCATCAAAGTTATTTTCAAAAACAAGCTTAGAATTTAAGAAAAAAATCTTTGGTGTCCAATTGACTAAAATTTATTAAAAACAAAAATGATGTAATTATTATACTTTATTATATTGTTAAACTTAATTGAAAAGATCTTTTTTAATTCTCGACTCTTAATTATTTATTACAGCGTTTTAAATTAGTTATGATGGAATTATTTAATTTTACTCAATATGTACTAGCCGAACTTAGACCAAATCTTGTGCTTATGTTGTTTTCTGTAAGATGACTGGAAAATTTCTTCGAATCTATACCAATTCACTGACCTTATTTTATAGAAAATCTTAAAAGTGAAATCTGAATGCTACTTAGCGATGGCGACGGTGCTGAATTTTTAATGTTTATATTGAGACAAATGTCTGCGTCGCCTTAACAACCAAGTCAATGCTAACTTATTAAAATAATGACCTTTTTTGTGCTTTTTAAATGGTGTATTTATATATTAAGGTTATACAATCTAAACGTTTCGATAATATTTACAGTTGTCTTCGTCAGTAGTAATATTATCTATGGAAATTGTTAAATATGTTGAAACAATTCTCAAAACATAAACATTATTTTTTTTCAAATTTCACAAAACTGTTTCAACATCTTTAAGAATTTCAATAGATAATATTACTACTGACGAAGACAACTGTAAGTGATCGCAACGTTTAGATTGTGTAACTTTAATGTACAAATACACCATTAACACACCCAAAAAAGATATATATTTTAACTTATGTACCTAATAATGGTGAAAGTTTACATTTTTAATGCTAATCTTTTATGTATTTACTTAAATAAACAACAATAAACAAGATGAAAAAATTGCCGCTGTAATTAGCTATTAGCATATAGTCATGTATTATGATACGATAAGCACTCAAAGTAATGTCGACAATTTTTGTGGTAGTGCCACGAATGCTTGCACTTGTCCTATTTCCAAGTGTATCAAGAACGAATAATACCACCACCACAGACATTTTCTACAGAATTTTGAGTAAGCATCGTATTCGGGGGGCTATTATACGAACACACCCATTTTACACAAAAATTCGAAATATCACAAATCTTCAAATTTTGAAGTAATCTTACAGTTAATCAATTTCTATATGATACCTGAAAAATATAGTAAACTAAAGATTTGTTAAAAATTGTCACTGGAAGGACAAGTCCAATATTCGCTGAAATTTGGTACTAGTACAATATGCCACATAATTCAATTTCGTTGGCTGTGCAACAGAAAATATGACACATTTATTGGCCGAAATTTCCAAGTGTATCGAGCATGAGTGATAAACCACCCTCACATTCAATGAGTTCAACTGTTATGATAGTAACTCTAACTTCGGTTTTCACTTCGTGGGTAATCACAATTTTTGTTACAAATAGTCCTAATCACCTAAGGAGGCGAGCGCGGCAATGCGCAAACAACGAATTTACGCTGCTTGTGAAATAGGCGGGTATCTATAGGTCAGTGTCGTATCATGTTGTTTTTGTAGATATGTATATTCAAAAAAAGTCATTGTATTTAAATACCGGGATATCAACAATGAATGACCGAAAAAAACTGCTTTTTACAGAATTTTTATCAAAAGTTTATTCCAAGCTACTAGTGAAATTAGGCACAAATATTTATTTCATCTTCGATTGACATTTCCTAAACGTACATAGATTTTTCCTTTTTCAATTATTCCTTTATCTACATTTGTATTACAATAAAATAGTTTTTTCCAAAACTCATTAATAAATTAACCAGGACTTTCAAGGTAAATTTATTCGTGTATTTTATTCCTTTTCCGTAAATAAATTTTTTTAGGTTATAATGCCTTTTACTGTGGAACAAGACAAGTTTATTTTGGAAGCTTATTTCCGAAACGGCGAAAAAGATGTAGATGGAAACTGGAAGTATTCAGTACGATTATGTGTTGAAGAATATCAACATCACTTTCAGAACATCGAATTAGATGATGATGTTTTATGCCGACACATTCGAAGAATTGTTGTTTCATGAGCATGGTAGTGTTTGCATGGTTGACATGAATGTGTAAGCAATAAAATAAAAAAATTTTAAAACCAAACATTACATAAGTAAAGTTAGATTGACAACATTGTACATAGTTCAATATAAGCAATTGTTACAGGTCTTTCTTATGGCACATGCCATAAAGCAGTCAAACGTCAACTACACTCATGCTTACAAAATAACGGTTGTGCAAGAATTAGTACGTTTAGATTTTCAAAAGCGTTTAGAATATTGCCGATGGTTCAACAACAACTTGAGAGATGACGAAATACTAAACTTAAGTTTCTTTACGGATGAAGCTTGGTTCCATTTGTCTGGTTATGTGAATTCGCAGAATTATCGTATGTGGTCAGCAGAAAATCCACGTTTTTGAAGAAACTACTTTACATCCTGTGAAAATAGGTGTTTGGGCTGCTATGTCACGAAGAAGAATTGTAGGTCCCATTTTCTTTGAAGATACAGTAACTGCGGCTCGATACAAAACTATTTTGGAACCTTTCATTGTTCAACTGCGCGATGACGAGCTCCAACATGGATATTTTCAGCATGATAACGCAACATCTTATACAGCTAGTCAAACACTGATATTATTATAATAATATTGTGCACTAATTGAAAATCTTTACTCATTATTTACTATACTTTAGCTGAATTGATCTCATTTACATGCACATTTGAGATCTAAAAAACAATGCATTATTAATTCATTATTTGCTGTGCAATATATACAGATTTGAGTTATCTTAAAAAACAATAGGTACATCATAAAGTAGGCATGGTGACTAGTTCCATATGAGACGGACTAAATCAGTGGTATGATCTGAAATAAGTTTTTGTTCAAAATTAGAATGCAATGCAAAAGTGATATCTAGCATTAAGTTAAATAAGTTCTTTTTTCCATTATAATGTATTTGTGATGTTCACCAGTGTACATTCAAAATGGTCAGCAAAATGGTGAACCTGACTTGTGCTGAATATGTTGAATGTATGCATTTATAATAAACTAACCCGTCATACATGTAATTTATTTTCACTAATATTATTTAACAAATATATCATACATTGATTTCTGATAATCACAAATTCCTTTTTAAAAATTCATTTAAACGTTTTAATGTCATTGTAAAGGTAACATCATCCAATATCACTCCTTTTTTTAAATATTCACTCTCCACATATTCACACACTTTCTTCGAGTTCTCAGCTGTAATTTTTTTCAATTCTTCATTGTCAATTGCTTAACACCCTCCATTTGAAATTTCACATTCCTCACTGCCGTCCGATTTCTCAATGGGATTTAATTCAGAGTGGTACAAAGGGAGGCGAAGGACAACATGACCATTTTCAACTAGTAGCTTGTCTAGAACGGTTTCTTCGGCAAGACATTCTTGTAATTAGGATAATGGCATTGTCATCGTTCCTTCTTTTTCTTTTTTCATAAATTGGTACACATTGTAGATAATTTGCCGTCCTTGGCTATGAGTTACCTTTCGATTATTCATTTTCTACCTGACAACAAAATTAATACATTATTGCCTATTTCAAACCACTCATGTCAATATAAACAAAAAGATCATTAAACTCTTATCTAAACAGTTTTTACTCTCTAAACTGTACATTATTCTTGTAACCAAATTGAGGTTAAAAAGCAAAATTTGTTTTAAACATTACTTTTAGTATATAAAAGCACTTACAAAACTTGAATTTGACGAGTAAATACCATGTATTGGTATAATAAACCAGAAATACGCCTTGGAAATCCAGAAAATCTGTAATATCAATTAAAAATGATAAATGATAATTTTTAACCAAATTTTTACATACCTTATAACAATTTCCTTTAGTCTTAAGAAAGACTAAATTACAATTATTGAAGTTTTGTACGTCTACATAATACGCAATTCGTCATTCACCAAAGTTTTTGTCATTTATGGTAGTATTTATTTTAATATCTGCATTTACACCAATGGACATAGCACAATTTTCATTTTAAGGATGCGGAACAGTGGTATTGTTCTAGGAGCGGCACTGTCAAGCAATGATGATCGCACTGTATTAGTACAATAAATTTAATTAAGTACCTACTTTATAACGAACATAATATATTTCAAATTCTAAAAATGGTGCCATAAAATTAATAAAACACAGAAATAGATAATATATAAAAAAATCTCATTCACTATCGCTTGAACTTAAATCCCTAAACTGATAATCAATGTCACTGTCTTCTTACATATTTATATCTAATTGATCAGTATCTATATCTAACATCTTATCACTTTCACGATATTTATTTTCATGGTCAATTATCTTATCACATCGATTTTTCCACTCATCCCTTGTTGTTAATTTAAATGCATCTTCGGCCAATTTTATTTTTGTAATTAAGCTAATCGTCTTATAATTCAAATTCGAACTAAGTTATTGAAAAAAAGGACTTGTGGGAATGCATTATTATGCAGAATAACAATAAGTAAATGAAGATATGATAGGTCTCTGACTTGTATTTTTACAGTACTCGGCATTTGGAATCATGAATCGAGTTGCGCCGGTTGCTTGCCTTCTTAGCTGACTAGGACTGTATGCGTTTATGCGTGTGTACGTGTCTGCTTGTGCGTGCGTGTATGCGTGTGTGCGTGTGTGAGCGCGCGCGCGTGCGGGTGTGTGCGTGTGGTGTGTTGTATCCATATTTTCCCTCTCTTTCCTGTGCGTCGCTCTCACGCGTGGATTGAGACCTGCTCTCAGCCCCACAACCGCTTCATTGTATGCCTCCTTCCTACATTCTTAAATTCTATGCTTCGTAGTGTCACATCTTAGGAATCTCGGAATACTGCTGTTCTCTGATTTACACTTATGGCCGAAGTATTGGAGTTATTATCTCTGCGGATAGATATACTCGGCACATTATCCAGCCTGGTGGTATTCTCTTCTTGGCTTGTCTTCGCTAGTACATCTTCAATATCTTGTATTGTCAAGTATTCATTGAAATACTTTATTATTACTACGCTCCCCCTCTTTGCATTTGTTTATAATTCCTTTATTAACTAGATATCCTCCCGTTTTTTGGACGTGATCATGATCTTAATTCCTCATTCTGTATTCTTTGTACCAGAGCCTTATTTATTTCTTCTCCTTTGTCACTTGTAATAATCACCGTTTTCGGAAAATGATTGTTGTATCCTTCATGTTTGTGGGAATATGCGACTAGCATCTTCGATTATTCACTGCTGAACTGACATTCTATTGTTTTGCCAAGGACATTTTCCGTGCCCGTGTCTGCAGTTATAATTGTCAATTTCTTCCTACTTTCTTTTGTAGTTATTTGGTGTAGATCTTTACACGCGCGATATATCTGTGAGTAATGTTCGCTTCCAGTCATCAATTTAAATAAATCCTTGCTGTTTCTGGTAAATGATACGATAGGTTATTAATCAGATATTCCGTGGTACCCTGCTGTGATTGTTCATGCGGTAGTTTCCTTAGTGTTGGAAATAAGCATATGGCGGCGCTGACTATCTCTCATTCCATATCTATGTTGTTTCCTAGTAGCAAACCAGGTCCCAGCCATACTTCTTTATGGTAGGGTTTCTTCTCCATTGACATTTCCACAAATTTTTGGTCTTCTCCTAGTCTTTTATTTCTTGAATACTTCGTTAATGTGTATTAGGACTTCGGTAATACACGTTACTGTTTTTGTAACTTGATTTATTTCTACTTTGGTATTGCTGTGTTGCGCTACTTCCACCTCGAGTGTACTTACGCTCTTGGTGAAGCATTGTACAGCTTCTATTAGCGAGATGTCATATTGTCTTGGTTTTTTGCCTTTCGTTCTTCTTTCTTATCGCCAGCTCTTTAATGTGCCAATTGAGTTTAGCCTAATGTACGGAGGTGAATCATATGTGGTGGTCTGAAAACCTCATGACTTATGTCTGTATTATCCGCTGCAGTGTCCTCCGTTTGGTTATTTTGTGAGTCGTTCGTGTTCCTCCCACGAGTTTGAGCCAAATACTCTCCCGACCGAAACTTGGCTCATACCCCTGGAGGGTCTTAATATTGTAGAGAGGCCTCTATTTCCTCCACAGGCGTTTTCACGCCATCGACCACGCTGAAATCCCCTCTGGCCACCCCTTCGACACCTAAAACTGCCAAAAGACCTTAGGATTAGGAGACCGTTTATAGAGCTTACCATTCTCGCAGTTCCGGCGTTTAATTGTAAACAACGTTCTCTGGCTAAAGTTGCTGAAGTGTAAGCGTCGGTAATGTGTTTAGGGACGTTCATCGCTCAGCCATCCCGATCTAGAACATCCATGGTTTGCCATGCCCGTATGCCTTTTAACGGCGCACGTGCTGGTATAATTAGAAAGTTTGATAGTACTTCCTCGTTAAAAGAAGGTAAATTAAAACTTAAAGTGTTGATCTTTAACTACCGGGTTGGGTGTTGAATTTTTAATGTTACAATCTTAAGTTTTGTTGAGGGAAATATTTATTAAATTAAAACAGATAATCTATTCTGCAATTTATTAGAATGAGAATATATATATATATATATATATATATATATATATATATATATATATATATATATATATATATATATATATATATATATAAATTAGTTTTCAGGCTGCCTCTTAAAAACGTACATCATGTAATTATAAAATTCATTCAATATAAATTGTTAATAATTCAATGTTCCCTACTTATATTTAGCAGTCTCAAAACGTTTTATGAAATAACGAGTATTTATACTGATGTAAGCTAATTTCTTTTCGAAACAAAACGTTGACGAACTCTGACAAGGTACCTTGATTTGAATTGTGAATCGAGCTTTATTGATAATATTTCCAAGAATCAGTGTAACAATAAAGCTAACTGTAATTGGGGTTAGTATTGACTTTACTTGTAAATATTTTAATGTAGTACTAGTAGCAGTTTAGTATAAATACTGTAAAAAAATTTTGTCAGTTAGTGTAATTAAATTAAGCTCTGACCTTTAGTCATAAACATTGAAGTACATTAAAATGATTTATGAACTGAACTCCTTATATGCACTGGTTACTTGTACGCTCCCATTACTTAGGGACAATAACAAATAAATTATGTCTTTGATCACTTTAAAACTAAAACAATTAAGAAATTGGAAAATTTATATTGATCTCTTTTAGTTTTACAATCAAAATTAGAGAAATTATATGCCACAATCAATCTAAGTACTATTGAAGGATCTTCTCTTCCACAAATTAAATCAATCCAAATACTTCTTTCCAACCTAATATCGTGGTACTATCTACTTTGATTTGCATTAAACTGGAATAATGAACTCTAAGGTACAAACAGACTACACCAATTTAAATTAAGCACTAAATATAATTGTAACAAATTTATTGTATACCGTCACAGACATAACCAGACATTTTTCTTAAATCTATCATCTATAAATCCAGCTATACTTAATCTAAGCATATATATGACATACAGATTCCATAGCCGAGTTCTATACAGTTTATTTACTCTACAACGAGTTTAACGAATATTATATGAAGAAGGAAATGGAATGTACCTTTCCTACACTGCCATTGACTTATTTCAATATCACATAAACACGAAGTACCTCTATTATTTCAGCCATAAAGCACTGTTCGATTTCCTTTTGGTTCACTACATGTTCCAACACTAATATATAACCCCTAGGAAAATGTGGTATGACAATGTTTCAATCACCTTGAGCAACAATTGGTTTCTTGATAAACCATTTTTTTTCTTGCAGTACTTCGACATACATACTAGGTTACGGTATATTTGAAAGACACTATTTACTTTGGAATACCAAATTAAGATGCAATTATTTGAAACTTTTACGTTCACCTTTTTGTTTGTTAAACTCCAAGCTTAAATACGGTTTAACAAATCCTTCGGCTTTGCACACGGACACGTACACACACACAAGCACGCACACACACACACACTAACACACACACGTATACGCACACACAGCACGCACACAAACACACAACACACACACGCACGCACGCACACGCATACGCACACGCACGCACGCACACGCACACGCACGCACACGCACACGCACGCACACACACACGCACACACGCACACGCACACACACACACGCACACACACACACACACACAACACAACACACACACACACACACACACACACACGCAACGCACACACACACACACACGCCCACACACGCTCACCACCACACTCACACACATACACTAACTCACTCACTCGCTCTCACTTTTTATCACTCATCCACTCACTCACTAACTTTCACTCACTCATACTCACTCACTCCTCACTCCTCCTTTCACTCACTCACCAACTTTACACCTCCCCTTTACTCCTCCTTACTCACTCACTACACACACACACCTACACACACACACACACTCACACACACACACACACACAAACACACAAACACACACACACACACACACACACACACACACACACACACACACACACACACACACACACACACACACACACACACACACACACACACACCACACTCCCACAAGCAGACGCACACACAAGCACACACACACACACACACATAGCATGCACAAATGCACGGATGCACACACACATGTATGTAGGTTAAGTGTTTTTTTCAAAAATTGAAAAACTATTAATGCTTTTTCAAATTTTTAATGCATAAAAAAGGCAGGTAAAGGATTACAGTCCTAACAATTCGTTAAATATTTCCGTCCTTCGTGATGGATCGATTAATGTTCCAGTTTCAATAGCGGTTGCGTTCACAAAATTTATTGTATTTCCAAATTCAACGTAGTGTTATCGTTAACGATTGCATCATTATTTTGGAGAATACATACATTATGCAGTATGTAACAAACCATGATCTTCTCCATTGGGTTGTAGATGATTACCTTCTACTTCACGCAATTTGTCTGAAAGGGACAAATTTAATTATGCGTTTGCCTCTATAATTAATAATATTGCTCGCGTATTAAATAGTATGCAGTGCGTCTCTTCATTCGGAAATGGTTCTGGAACGTTACGTCATCATAGGCTTGTACCACCTCTTCAGCAAGACGTTCAACTCACTCTATTCTTTTGTTACAATTACATTCTTATTCTGAAGAGCTCGAGTCAGATATTTCAGAAAATGTTTGTGTATCAACATGTTCCTAAAAATACATTATTAGTCAATTAGTGAAATAACAATATTAGTAAACGTACCTGAATTATTGAATAGTCCATGTTGAATTCAATTCTGATAAGGTGTGGTGATAAATTTGGTAATAAACGCTGTAGTAAGCAGATGAAATCGCCTTGACATCCGAACGTCAACCAATAGAATGCTGCAAACGCTAAAATCTCTTGATCTAGGGGACTTTTGAGAAGCGATTTACCACAAACCACCATGAGTGATTTGTGCGAGTGTTCCAAGTTCGGGAAAATTACGTCTAATCTGTTTTTAATGATCCGATCAGTTGGACAAGTCACTTAGAAAGCAGCTATAGTAACTTAGTTGGTTATTTATTTATAAAATATATAAATATTATTTATTAATCTATGATTTTCCGATGTAAGATTACATAACTTTGTAGGACGTGTGCTAGAGTATTTGTTCAATTTTTTTCCAGCATATTTCACTGGCGTAATACATACTACTACACTGATGGTCGTAATGGGCCGTGAAATGTCATTAGCAGTGTTTTAAGAGTATAAAATTAATAACCTTGAATATTAAATGTAAAATTAAATCAGTGGGAAGAAAATTAAAATATTTGAATGCAAAACGGACCAATAGGCTCATTTAAAATATTCAGAATAATATATTTAATGATCTTATTTTATGTAAATCAGATTTCCATTTTATTGTGTAATGGAATTTATATAGAAAGGGTTTAAGGATAAATGTTAAAGTTGAAGAAGTTTGCGAAATTATATTAAGCCCAATTGTAAGAGTATTGTAAATTGAGGAAGTTTTAGTATCAATTCAGTAGGTTTTTTTTTGGTGTCAATGCTGATTTTGGGAATAGTATATTGAAACACATTGGTTAATGATTTTACATATTCCAGACCTATAATCAATGATGTCGACCTTTAGAAGTATACGAAATTGTTAATGTAGTCTGTAACGAAATCATGAATAGACGAGATTACTTTTGTTTTATGGTTTCAATTGAAACTATTTAGTTGATTTATTAATTTTTACTTTAAGTACAACAAATGCGAACGACAACCGACAGTTTTTGGGTTCGCCTTGAATCTAAATTTTCTAAAGGCTAGTTTTGAATTTCGCACTCAAAAGTATCAAGAAAAAAGGGGCAAATATGATGTCGTCACTCGGAATATTTATCTTTTAAGTTTACAATTCTTGTATTTTACATTACTTCTTTTAGTACTGAGTGTATTCAATAAAAACTCAAAAGAAGTGTATGGGAGACATAATCGCAATCATATTTTTGAATTCAATCTTAACTACTGGACGTTAGGGGCGCGAACAGCCTCGAACAAACTAAAAACTGAAAACGAATTATGGCACTAAAAGGTTGTAAACTACTTTAGTAAAGCACTTAAGCAGAATAACGGCATTCCCACGCTCCTGATGAGTGAACGAGGATATTCGCTGCGCCTCTTTAATTACTGGTGCAAACATATTCATGCACCACCAGAAAGGTAAAGTGAAATTGTCGATGAATAGCCTTCTGAACAATTTAGGCTCCAGTGATGTAACAGACGGACCTAGCCAACGGCAGGGGTAAACGCTTACAGAGCACGTTATTTTGTTAGTATGCTTATTAGTTAGAATGCTTATTGTTAGTGTTGCTTATTCTTAATGCTTATTCCTGTGGACTGTTCAGCAGTCTGCTTCCTCTTCAGCCCTGGGTCAAAAGACCCATGGCGTTATATTGTTTTGTGTATTGTATGCGTGCATACAATGTAGTGTGTGGTGCTAAGTGGTTGCAAAAAAAAGGTAATTATCAATATAATATTACACTATTTTTGTTTGGATTGGGAATATATATATATATATATATATATATATATATATATATATATATATATATATATATATATATATATATATATATATGTGTATATATGAGGTGCGTGGTGTGTATTGTCTCGATTCCTTGGTCGTTGCAGTGGTTGTCTTCGATTTTATCTCAGGGCATATGGGATGTCATCATGGATCTCTCCGAATTCTTCGGGGAGGTTTTCAATGTTCTGGGACAGGATAACTGGAGGGTGCTTGAATTTATTTTTCGTTTTTCTCCTGTGGTTCTTAGGTATTGGATGTGGGTAAGGGGCGTATCTGAAATGCGTAGGATGTTCCTGGTAGCTTTTGTTTCGCCGAATATCCTACGGTGTGTGTAGTTTATTTTCAGTGTTTAGAGGTGTTGTGTCATAGGTGTGATGTTAGCGTATCATATGGTGAGTTCGTTGGGTGTTCTATAGTGTAGTAGGTGTATTCTCCGTAGGACTTGGCGTTCACAAGAGGCTATGGATTTTAATTCCTTGGGTTTTAGGGTAGCGTACAATGGAGTACGGTAATCTATGACGGGCCGTATGAATGTCTTGTAGGTATATTGTAGGGTTTTGGGTTGACAACCTCCTATTCGTCCTCTAAGGGCGCCCAGGAGTTTGGATCGGTTCCGTACTTTGTTGAGGGTCTTGCTCAGGTCAGCGTTCCAGTTAAGGTTCTTGGTAAATGTAACTCCTAGGTATGTTATGTCGTCAAGCATCGATAATAGTTCCCCTTGCACGGAAACGTTTACATCGTTTTTGGAGAGTAATTTGTGTCGGGTATAGTTAGGGTGCCGGAATAGAATGGCTTGAGTTTTGGTGGGGTTTATGGAGACTCTCCATTGGTTGGTCCAATTGGAGAAGTTCCGTAGGGTACTGTCGGAGGCGTTTTTGTTTGACCGATTAGCTGCCCAGAAGGCAGTGTCGTCGGTAAACTGTGCCAGGGATACTCCGGGCGATGTTACAATGGGGATATCATTGGCGAAGGTAAGGTATAGTATGGGTGCTAAGGCAGAACCCTGGGGTACGCCTGTTTGGAGGGTGAAACTCTGTGAAAGGGATGAACCCACTCGGAATAGTACCGTCCTATCTGTTAGCAACGACAGTAGGAGCTTCGCGAGCTCGGGAGGGATACCTAATGCTTCGATTTTGTGAAATAGATCCGCGTGCCAGACTCTGTCAAAGGCCAGCTATCTAAACAGCGGTGGGTGACGTTTCACAATGAGTTAGCGATCCGAACTTTCGGTCTGGGGATCTGCTGTGGCATTTCCCTAGGCATCTTAATAGAGAGATGGGCCTGTAAGATGAGGGTTCCGTCAGGTCGGAGAAGTTTTGGAAGTAGCTAAGGATTTGAGTGGGAGTAATTGGGCTGAAAAACGGATCATTATCATACAGGATTTTCTCGGGTAATTTTGAGAGGTCTTGCGATTTTTAAAGTCGTCATCGAACAAGGGATCGTTCGGTGAAGTATAGACGGATTGTAGGTGGTGTCGAAAAATTTCGGCCTTGTCTTGATCGCTGGAAATTAAGTTACCCTGAGGATCGGTTAGGTGGGACTTGAGTTCGGTTTTCCTTTTAGTGAGTATATTGAAGGCGTGCCAGAACTTCTTTCCATCTCTATAGCTGAGATTGGAGGTGGCCTGGACCCATTTTTTTT
This sequence comes from Vesta saturnalis, assembly GCA_036346205.1. Taxonomy (NCBI): domain Eukaryota; kingdom Metazoa; phylum Arthropoda; class Insecta; order Coleoptera; family Lampyridae; genus Vesta; species Vesta saturnalis. Next base: position 473,743 of record JARFJB010000334.1, read on the forward strand.
TCTGTGTAAGTGTTGGTTTCATGCCGAATTAGGGCGATTAATCGGTTATATTCTGTCTTGAGAGCGAGATGCGTTGATCTCAAGAATTCTCGATATACTCTCCCCTTCCCTTTGATCAGGTTTACAATGTATTGAGGGACAGGTTTGCGGGAGATACCGATTGATTTTGGGTTGAGTCGGTGACCATTCTCTCGACTTCGTTGGGGGTATGCCTGAAGATTATTGGATGTATTATATATTCAATCGGCGTTTTTGAGGGAAAGGATGTTTTAAAGAGTAGGGGAGGTGATCCTATGTGGCGGTTTCAACTAAGTAGCAATCGGAAGACATACGATGAATTAGTGACTCGGTGCATATAATGTGATCGATTATAGAGGTACCTTGATGTCTAATAAAGGCAGGATTGGGGTTCCTAATCCGGAACAGTGGTAGGGTAAGAATACTGTGGGCTAGGCGGATACCGTTTCTATTGCTCGTGGAATCTCTGAATTGGACATGTCGGGCATTAAGATCTCCTAGGAGGATACCTTTGGGTAGGGCGGAGATGTGGTCTAGGAGGTCATTGGAAATGGCTTCTTCTGGAGGATTGTAATAACAGGGAAAGATGACGGGAAGGGGAAAATGCACCGTTGCAGCTACACATTCTAGTTGCTGCAGGTGCTGCGGAAGAGGATAAGGGGTGGCAGGATATGAATTTTTGATTACGAGGGCTATGCCTCGCAAGCTATTGTGGGCGCTAAATTGAAGGAATGAATTGTAGGAGGCAAAGTCAAGGGTAAAACGGTTGGTTAGCTTTGTTTCTGTGATTTCCAGCACTTGTATTTGATTTGTGGCGAATAGACTCTTAATGAGGGGGCGCTTCCGACGGACACCCCTAGCATTAATTGTTCCTATTATTAGATCCATTACACTTAGGGTGAGGGAGAGGGATTAGGGTGAGGGGTTAGGGTGTGGGATTAGGATCCGATGATGTGGTAGGTATTGCCAACAAAGTTGATCCTGTTACGGCGTTTCAAATATTCCCTAGACGTAATGTCGACAGGTTTCGCTATGTCGGCCCTACGACAAGGGTTGAGGTAGGTTGGAGGATCGGACGTTCGGGGATCTGACAGCTGCGACAGCGTCAATGCAGGCTCACCGAAGTGTTGCTGTATAGTTCGCTGCATCGTAACTGGCAAGGCTTCGCTCGTTTCCAACAAGCAGGTGCGGTTTTGGTTGAGCTTTACGTTCAACCAGGGGTGACGGAGAGGGACGAGGGCTTGGAAAAAAGATATTTGTGTATTGAATTTTGCGGGTATATTGCGGATGCAATATCGGGAAGTGGAATTAAAGGTAGCGGAAGGTTTAAAAGAGGGTTTACAGTAGGGTTAGGTTTTGGATCGGAAGGAGAACGAGAAGTAGAAGGGTTCGGTATTTTAAAGGGATGATGCACGGGTTTGACTGCGGGTGGAACTCAGGAGGAGACGATATAGAACATAGAAAATGCCCTCACTGGTGTGAAAGGAGATGCGACAGCTGCCGCAAAGGATAGGGCGGGAGCTGGTATGGAGGGTCTAGGTGGCGGGAAACTCGGCGGCGGGGAAGTAGCTAGGGAGACCGTAGCCCGGAGGCCCGCTGGATTAAGACTTGGAAGTTGAGAGATCGATTGAATGGAGGGTTTTGTTAGCATTAATAAACAAACAATAAAAACAAAAATTTATTTGAAAATTCTCAACTGTTGTGGTTTGTTGCTGCTGCTGCTGCTGTGACTATCCCGGTGTCCTTCTAGGTGGTTTGGCTCCTGGCTGGCTCTAGTGATTCTTTCCTGGACGGGATCCGCTTCTTTGTGACGACTGTGTGCGGAGCAGTGACAATCCTAACGCAGAAACGGCGAAGACTACTGTGCCCGGCGCGAAAGCGAAAAAGGTAAAGTTCTTTTTTTTTAAAGTTGCTCTAGAGTGCAATAAAAATAGCAAAGGCTCTAGGCTAGGAAGGGGCTTACAGTCGATAACGAAGTTCGGACTGCCCTGAGCACGTTACGGTCGATTCGTTATTATACTACTGAAGTCAGAGTTTACGGATGCTTTTAATTTCCTTAAACCTACACACTATTCGCACTATTAAGATGTAAATGACAAATGAAATTTAATAAATAAGTAATTAAAAATTATTATTAATTTTATTAAATATAAATAAAATTTTTTTTACATCGAGTAGGATTTGAAGCTACGACCTGTACTTTGCTAGAGTACCGCGCTAACCAACTGCGCCATCAAGGTTCAAGCCCCAATCGATGTAAATTTTGTCTTTATGTATGTATAACTGATGTTAATTCTAAATATAATGAGATTGCAATCAAATTACTTATATTAATGGAATGTGAGCTTGCAATGTCGCAAGGATTCACACATACCAAAGCAACTTGACTGATATTAAGTTATTATAAGTTTTTGTTATGAACGAATAAGTTCAAAGTTGAATATGTAATTAAAAATTATTATTAATTTTATTAAATACATAAATAAAATTTGTTTAAATATGTATTTAATAAAATTAATAATAAGTTTTAATTACATATTTAACTTTGAACTTATTCGTTTCTAACAAAAACTTATAATAACTTAATAAATAAGTGTATCTTGTCAATCAATAAAATCCTGCGTTTATGTATGAGCGGTTGGATAAACCGTAGTAATATGATTTTCACTGCTCTCAGAATTAAATTACAATCCATTACTAAAGCTTATTACTCAGCCTCAAAATTTTAACTGACTAGTAACATTTAATGATATTATAAGTATCAAATTACTAATTTTCACAATCAAACTGATCGTTTGCTACCTTCTCAGAGAAGTTATGAAATATATACAAAATTTCTGTCGATTTGAATTTTTAAAATACAGAAGTCAGAGTTAAACTACACACCTGTGACAAAATTATTTATCAGAAATCTGTTAGAGAACAATGAAGGTGTGGTGGAAAATGTTACCTAACTGGTTTAATACTGAAAGGTAGTTGTGTCATCAGAGGAATAAGGTAAGGTTTGAAATGTCAATTAACGTATTCAAAATATTTAAGTTCGAGGAAGTGGAAGAAGATAAGGTAGCGAATGTTAACACCTCACTCTATGTTGGAACTTAGTTTACCTAGATCAATAAAAAAAAAGGTTGTCAAATTAGTAGTATAAAAGACGTTAAACCAAAATGTGTTAAGAAATTCAGGAAAGGACATCATGTACAAATATTTGCTAGATATCCAGGTAAAAGGTGAATATAACAAACGTGGTAACAGAAGAGAAGGCAAGTTTGAGATACGAGGGGAATAGGTTTAAAAATATTAAATTAGGAGAGGAAGACCGACAGCATGGAATTGGGAATCATGTAATCATAGGGCGACATGAAATCTACATCATTTAATAAAATGGAAGTTAACATTTTCATTATTTCAGTACATAATTGACATAAATAAAATTTTAGGCATCGTAGTTTTTTCATTAAAATGACTATTAATCTAAACGGTCTGAAATTATCTAGGGATTTATGTTTAACATATGAAGATTCAGATTAATCTTTCCCCTTTGATCGTTTGGACAATCCATGATTAGAAGTTAAGGGAATATAATTATACAAACGCGATTTTCGTAATTTTCACGCCAAGAACAATCAAATTCTTATATCAATAAATGTAAATTTCAAAAATGATGGTGCAGGGTATCTTATTTTCGACATTTCTTGAGGTATCTCTCTTATTTTTAAAGATATGGGGTGCGGTTTTCACGACAGTTTGCTACTTTTTGTCAAATTAAAGATGGCGCTAGCAGAATTTTCATAGCCCTTTTGGTTTCTGGGATACAGGAAACAATTGAAAAGTATTACAGTTATGTATCTAAACTATAGGATTTTTTCGGTCGCAGCCATTAGCTCAGTCAGTTTTTTTTCTAACACCTTCCGTTTTTTAGTTATGAAGCAAACATATTATTTTCAATGGAACATCCTGTATATTAATTCTAATATTTATTAGACATAACGTGGGCTTTCCAAAAATATTCATCAAAGTTATTTTCAAAAACAAGCTTAGAATTTAAGAAAAAAATCTTTGGTGTCCAATTGACTAAAATTTATTAAAAACAAAAATGATGTAATTATTATACTTTATTATATTGTTAAACTTAATTGAAAAGATCTTTTTTAATTCTCGACTCTTAATTATTTATTACAGCGTTTTAAATTAGTTATGATGGAATTATTTAATTTTACTCAATATGTACTAGCCGAACTTAGACCAAATCTTGTGCTTATGTTGTTTTCTGTAAGATGACTGGAAAATTTCTTCGAATCTATACCAATTCACTGACCTTATTTTATAGAAAATCTTAAAAGTGAAATCTGAATGCTACTTAGCGATGGCGACGGTGCTGAATTTTTAATGTTTATATTGAGACAAATGTCTGCGTCGCCTTAACAACCAAGTCAATGCTAACTTATTAAAATAATGACCTTTTTTGTGCTTTTTAAATGGTGTATTTATATATTAAGGTTATACAATCTAAACGTTTCGATAATATTTACAGTTGTCTTCGTCAGTAGTAATATTATCTATGGAAATTGTTAAATATGTTGAAACAATTCTCAAAACATAAACATTATTTTTTTTCAAATTTCACAAAACTGTTTCAACATCTTTAAGAATTTCAATAGATAATATTACTACTGACGAAGACAACTGTAAGTGATCGCAACGTTTAGATTGTGTAACTTTAATGTACAAATACACCATTAACACACCCAAAAAAGATATATATTTTAACTTATGTACCTAATAATGGTGAAAGTTTACATTTTTAATGCTAATCTTTTATGTATTTACTTAAATAAACAACAATAAACAAGATGAAAAAATTGCCGCTGTAATTAGCTATTAGCATATAGTCATGTATTATGATACGATAAGCACTCAAAGTAATGTCGACAATTTTTGTGGTAGTGCCACGAATGCTTGCACTTGTCCTATTTCCAAGTGTATCAAGAACGAATAATACCACCACCACAGACATTTTCTACAGAATTTTGAGTAAGCATCGTATTCGGGGGGCTATTATACGAACACACCCATTTTACACAAAAATTCGAAATATCACAAATCTTCAAATTTTGAAGTAATCTTACAGTTAATCAATTTCTATATGATACCTGAAAAATATAGTAAACTAAAGATTTGTTAAAAATTGTCACTGGAAGGACAAGTCCAATATTCGCTGAAATTTGGTACTAGTACAATATGCCACATAATTCAATTTCGTTGGCTGTGCAACAGAAAATATGACACATTTATTGGCCGAAATTTCCAAGTGTATCGAGCATGAGTGATAAACCACCCTCACATTCAATGAGTTCAACTGTTATGATAGTAACTCTAACTTCGGTTTTCACTTCGTGGGTAATCACAATTTTTGTTACAAATAGTCCTAATCACCTAAGGAGGCGAGCGCGGCAATGCGCAAACAACGAATTTACGCTGCTTGTGAAATAGGCGGGTATCTATAGGTCAGTGTCGTATCATGTTGTTTTTGTAGATATGTATATTCAAAAAAAGTCATTGTATTTAAATACCGGGATATCAACAATGAATGACCGAAAAAAACTGCTTTTTACAGAATTTTTATCAAAAGTTTATTCCAAGCTACTAGTGAAATTAGGCACAAATATTTATTTCATCTTCGATTGACATTTCCTAAACGTACATAGATTTTTCCTTTTTCAATTATTCCTTTATCTACATTTGTATTACAATAAAATAGTTTTTTCCAAAACTCATTAATAAATTAACCAGGACTTTCAAGGTAAATTTATTCGTGTATTTTATTCCTTTTCCGTAAATAAATTTTTTTAGGTTATAATGCCTTTTACTGTGGAACAAGACAAGTTTATTTTGGAAGCTTATTTCCGAAACGGCGAAAAAGATGTAGATGGAAACTGGAAGTATTCAGTACGATTATGTGTTGAAGAATATCAACATCACTTTCAGAACATCGAATTAGATGATGATGTTTTATGCCGACACATTCGAAGAATTGTTGTTTCATGAGCATGGTAGTGTTTGCATGGTTGACATGAATGTGTAAGCAATAAAATAAAAAAATTTTAAAACCAAACATTACATAAGTAAAGTTAGATTGACAACATTGTACATAGTTCAATATAAGCAATTGTTACAGGTCTTTCTTATGGCACATGCCATAAAGCAGTCAAACGTCAACTACACTCATGCTTACAAAATAACGGTTGTGCAAGAATTAGTACGTTTAGATTTTCAAAAGCGTTTAGAATATTGCCGATGGTTCAACAACAACTTGAGAGATGACGAAATACTAAACTTAAGTTTCTTTACGGATGAAGCTTGGTTCCATTTGTCTGGTTATGTGAATTCGCAGAATTATCGTATGTGGTCAGCAGAAAATCCACGTTTTTGAAGAAACTACTTTACATCCTGTGAAAATAGGTGTTTGGGCTGCTATGTCACGAAGAAGAATTGTAGGTCCCATTTTCTTTGAAGATACAGTAACTGCGGCTCGATACAAAACTATTTTGGAACCTTTCATTGTTCAACTGCGCGATGACGAGCTCCAACATGGATATTTTCAGCATGATAACGCAACATCTTATACAGCTAGTCAAACACTGATATTATTATAATAATATTGTGCACTAATTGAAAATCTTTACTCATTATTTACTATACTTTAGCTGAATTGATCTCATTTACATGCACATTTGAGATCTAAAAAACAATGCATTATTAATTCATTATTTGCTGTGCAATATATACAGATTTGAGTTATCTTAAAAAACAATAGGTACATCATAAAGTAGGCATGGTGACTAGTTCCATATGAGACGGACTAAATCAGTGGTATGATCTGAAATAAGTTTTTGTTCAAAATTAGAATGCAATGCAAAAGTGATATCTAGCATTAAGTTAAATAAGTTCTTTTTTCCATTATAATGTATTTGTGATGTTCACCAGTGTACATTCAAAGATGGTCAGCAAAAATGGTGAACCTGACTTGTGCTGAATATGTTGAATGTATGCATTTATAATAAACTAACCCGTCATACATGTAATTTGTTTTCACTAATATTATTTAACAAATATATCATACATTGATTTCTGATTAATCACAAATTCCTTTTTAAAAATTCATTTAAACGTTTTAATGTCATTGTAAAGGTAACATCATCCAATATCACTCCTTTTTTTAAATATTCACTCTCCACATATTCACACACTTTCTTCGAGTTCTCAGCTGTAATTTTTTTCAATTCTTCATTGTCAATTGCTTAACACCCTCCATTTGAAATTTCACATTCCTCACTGCCGTCCGATTTCTCAATGGGATTTAATTCAGAGTGGTACAAAGGGAGGCGAAGGACAACATGACCATTTTCAACTAGTAGCTTGTCTAGAACGGTTTCTTCGGCAAGACATTCTTGTAATTAGGATAATGGCATTGTCATCGTTCCTTCTTTTTCTTTTTTCATAAATTGGTACACATTGTAGATAATTTGCCGTCCTTGGCTATGAGTTACCTTTCGATTATTCATTTTCTACCTGACAACAAAATTAATACATTATTGCCTATTTCAAACCACTCATGTCAATATAAACAAAAAGATCATTAAACTCTTATCTAAACAGTTTTTACTCTCTAAACTGTACATTATTCTCGTAACCAAATTGAGGTTAAAAAGCAAAATTTGTTTTAAACATTACTTTTAGTATATAAAAGCACTTACAAAACTTGAATTTGACGAGTAAATACCATGTATTGGTATAATAAACCAGAAATACGCCTTGGAAATCCAGAAAATCTGTAATATCAATTAAAAATGATAAATGATAATTTTTAACCAAATTTTTACATACCTTATAACAATTTCCCTTTAGTCTTAAGAAAGACTAAATTACAATTATTGAAGTTTTTGTACGTCTACATAATACGCAATTCGTCATTCACCAAAGTTTTTGTCATTTATGGTAGTATTTATTTTAATATCTGCATTTACACCAATGGACATAGCACAATTTTCATTTTAAGGATGCGGAACAGTGGTATTGTTCTAGGAGCGGCACTGTCAAGCAATGATGATCGCACTGTATTAGTACAATAAATTTAATTAAGTACCTACTTTATGACGAACATAATATATTTCAAATTCTAAAAATGGTGCCATAAAATTAATAAAACACAGAAATAGATAATATATAAAAAAATCTCATTCACTATCGCTTGAACTTAAATCCCTAAACTGATAATCAATGTCACTGTCTTCTTACATATTTATATCTAATTGATCAGTATCTATATCTAACATCTTATCACTTTCACGATATTTATTTTCATGGTCAATTATCTTATCACATCGATTTTTCCACTCATCCCTTGTTGTTAATTTAAATGCATCTTCGGCCAATTTTATTTTTGTAATTAAGCTAATCGTCTTATAATTCAAATTCGAACTAAGTTATTGAAAAAAAGGACTTGTGGGAATGCATTATTATGCAGAATAACAATAAGTAAATGAAGATATGATAGGTCTCTGACTTGTATTTTTACAGTACTCGGCATTTGGAATCATGAATCGAGTTGCGCCGGTTGCTTGCCTTCTTAGCTGACTAGGACTGTATGCGTTTATGCGTGTGTACGTGTCTGCTTGTGCGTGCGTGTATGCGTGTGTGCGTGTGTGAGTGCGCGCGCGTGCGGGTGTGTGGTGTGGTGTGTGTATCCATATTTTCCCTCTCTTTCCTGTGCGTCGCTCTCACGCGTGGATTGAGACCTGCTCTCAGCCCCACAACCGCTTCATTGTATGCCTCCTTCCTACATTCTTAAATTCTATGCTTCGTAGTGTCACATCTTAGGAATCTCGGAATACTGCTGTTCTCTGATTTACACTTATGGCCGAAGTATTGGAGTTATTATCTCTGCGGATAGATATACTCGGCACATTATCCAGCCTGGTGGTATTCTCTTCTTGGCTTGTCTTCGCTAGTACATCTTCAATATCTTGTATTGTCAAGTATTCATTGAAATACTTTATTATTACTACGCTCCCCCTCTTTGCATTTGTTTATAATTCCTTTATTAACTAGATATCCTCCCGTTTTTTGGACGTGATCATGATCTTAATTCCTCATTCTGTATTCTTTGTACCAGAGCCTTATTTATTTCTTCTCCTTTGTCACTTGTAATAATCACCGTTTTCGGAAAATGATTGTTGTATCCTTCATGTTTGTGGGAATATGCGACTAGCATCTTCGATTATTCACTGCTGAACTGACATTCTATTGTTTTGCCAAGGACATTTTCCGTGCCCGTGTCTGCAGTTATAATTGTCAATTTCTTCCTACTTTCTTTTGTAGTTATTTGGTGTAGATCTTTACACGCGCGATATATCTGTGAGTAATGTTCGCTTCCAGTCATCAATTTAAATAAATCCTTGCTGTTTCTGGTAAATGATACGATAGGTTATTAATCAGATATTCCGTGGTACCCTGCTGTGATTGTTCATGCGGTAGTTTCCTTAGTGTTGGAAATAAGCATATGGCGGCGCTGACTATCTCTCATTCCATATCTATGTTGTTTCCTAGTAGCAAACCAGGTCCCAGCCATACTTCTTTATGGTAGGGTTTCTTCTCCATTGACATTTCCACAAATTTTTGGTCTTCTCCTAGTCTTTTATTTCTTGAATACTTCGTTAATGTGTATTAGGACTTCGGTAATACACGTTACTGTTTTTGTAACTTGATTTATTTCTACTTTGGTATTGCTGTGTTGCGCTACTTCCACCTCGAGTGTACTTACGCTCTTGGTGAAGCATTGTACAGCTTCTATTAGCGAGATGTCATATTGTCTTGGTTTTTTGCCTTTCGTTCTTCTTTCTTATCGCCAGCTCTTTAATGTGCCAATTGAGTTTAGCCTAATGTACGGAGGTGAATCATATGTGGTGGTCTGAAAACCTCATGACTTATGTCTGTATTATCCGCTGCAGTGTCCTCCGTTTGGTTATTTTGTGAGTCGTTCGTGTTCCTCCCCCACGAGTTTGAGCCAAATACTCTCCCGACCGAAACTTGGCTCATACCCCTGGAGGGTCTTAATATTGTAGAGAGGCCTCTATTTCCTCCACAGGCGTTTTCACGCCATCGACCACGCTGAAATCCCCTCTGGCCACCCCTTCGACACCTAAAACTGCCAAAAGACCTTAGGATTAGGGAGACCGTTTATAGAGCTTACCATTCTCGCAGTTCCGGCGTTTAATTGTAAACAACGTTCTCTGGCTAAAGTTGCTGAAGTGTAAGCGTCGGTAATGTGTTTAGGGACGTTCATCGCTCAGCCATCCCGATCTAGAACATCCATGGTTTGCCATGCCCGTATGCCTTTTAACGGCGCACGTGCTGGTATAATTAGAAAGTTTGATAGTACTTCCTCGTTAAAAGAAGGTAAATTAAAACTTAAAGTGTTGATCTTTAACTACCGGGTTGGGTGTTGAATTTTTAATGTTACAATCTTAAGTTTTGTTGAGGGAAATATTTATTAAATTAAAACAGATAATCTATTCTGCAATTTATTAGAATGAGAATATATATATATATATATATATATATATATATATATATATATATATATATATATATATATATATATATATATATATATAAATTAGTTTTCAGGCTGCCTCTTAAAAACGTACATCATGTAATTATAAAATTCATTCAATATAAATTGTTAATAATTCAATGTTCCCTACTTATATTTAGCAGTCTCAAAACGTTTTATGAAATAACGAGTATTTATACTGATGTAAGCTAATTTCTTTTCGAAACAAAACGTTGACGAACTCTGACAAGGTATCTTGATTTGAATTGTGAATCGAGCTTTATTGATAATATTTCCAAGAATCAGTGTAACAATAAAGCTAACTGTAATTGGGGTTAGTATTGACTTTACTTGTAAATATTTTAATGTAGTACTAGTAGCAGTTTAGTATAAATACTGTAAAAAAATTTTGTCAGTTAGTGTAATTAAATTAAGCTCTGACCTTTAGTCATAAACATTGAAGTACATTAAAATGATTTATGAACTGAACTCCTTATATGCACTGGTTACTTGTACGCTCCCATTACTTAGGGACAATAACAAATAAATTATGTCTTTGATCACTTTAAAACTAAAACAATTAAGAAATTGGAAAATTTATATTGATCTCTTTTAGTTTTACAATCAAAATTAGAGAAATTATATGCCACAATCAATCTAAGTACTATTGAAGGATCTTCTCTTCCACAAATTAAATCAATCCAAATACTTCTTTCCAACCTAATATCGTGGTACTATCTACTTTGATTTGCATTAAACTGGAATAATGAACTCTAAGGTACAAACAGACTACACCAATTTAAATTAAGCACTAAATATAATTGTAACAAATTTATTGTATACCGTCACAGACATAACCAGACATTTTTCTTAAATCTATCATCTATAAATCCAGCTATACTTAATCTAAGCATATATATGACATACAGATTCCATAGCCGAGTTCTATACAGTTTATTTACTCTACAACGAGTTTAACGAATATTATATGAAGAAGGAAATGGAATGTACCTTTCCTACACTGCCATTGACTTATTTCAATATCACATAAACACGAAGTACCTCTATTATTTCAGCCATAAAGCACTGTTCGATTTCCTTTTGGTTCACTACATGTTCCAACACTAATATATAACCCCTAGGAAAATGTGGTATGACAATGTTTCAATCACCTTGAGCAACAATTGGTTTCTTGATAAACCATTTTTTTTCTTGCAGTACTTCGACATACATACTAGGTTACGGTATATTTGAAAGACACTATTTACTTTGGAATACCAAATTAAGATGCAATTATTTGAAACTTTTACGTTCACCTTTTGTTTGTTAAACTCAAGCTTAAATACGGTTTAACAAATCCT
>JARFJB010000335.1:0-20000 GCA_036346205.1 Vesta saturnalis
GTACGAGTAATAAACTGGATAGGCTTCACCTGCTATAACACGTAAAGGACGTTGACATCATTTTCAGGAAATTTTTGGGGCTTAGGAATAGGTAGATTCTGTTTCTGCATCATTTCGTACAACATAGATGCATGAAACGTCCCACCATCACTTTGCTTTCCATACCTACGTCTACAGCTATAAATCTGTAATTCGCACCCACTACTCCTTGTAAAATCATACAAAAATTTTTTTATAATTAAAAAACATGGGAAGCAAAATTTTTACATTTCACATTACATGCACATGCTTTCCATCTAACGCGCCCAAAACATTGGAAAAGTTCCAGAGCTTGAAGAAATAATTAGCAATGATTTTATAATCAGCCATTGCACAGTGTATAATTCTTCCCATATGCATGCAGTTGTTTGCTTCACAATTTTTCCCACAGTCTTGTCTCGCTGCCTAAAATTGAACGACAGTGTTCTAAATGACCACCCACTGGCAAGATATCTGAAAAGGAACAACAATCTGGAATATACTTAAACTTAACTTACATATGTTTCAATATAATTATATTTATATTTAAGTTTCTGCAACAATATTTACAATTTTTTTAGTTTTAAAATTGTTTTTAGTTACTTGCCCTGAAGAAGGCCCGGATAATGGGCGGTTTTATTACATGATGTTGTAGCCTATGACGTTTCATTTCAATTAAAATGAGACAACAAAGAAAAAGTATATGTGATATAATAATAATAATAATAATAATAATAATAATAATAATAATATATATTTGTGTTAATGCTTCAGCTTACACGTCAAATTATAATATATACAAGTAACACTAATAATGACATTTACTATACTAATAATGACATTTACTCAGTTCTCACTGTAGAGTATGCTTGTAGCCGGCTAAATATTCATGATGACTATAATATCCTTCATTCGTTAATAATTTCTTAATTTTTTGTTTAAATTTATTAAATGTTAGATTACGAGTCAAATGTCTAGTTTATTGAAAAATAAGTCCATAATAGTTTATAGAAAATCTGCTGTATACTCTATAAAATTTATTATTGATATTATTTTTACTAGTATTGTTAGTATGGATATCAGCGTGTACGTTGTATTTGTCCCAGTTTACTTTAACATGTAGGAACAATGATATATATATATATATATATATTATATATATATATATATATATATACCTGTATTCAATTTGCGCGCACCAACACGCACGCAGACACGAAAAAACGCTATCACGAAAACACGCTAAAAATACGCAAACGCGAAGACATACAAGGCGAAAACACGCAAATACGAAAACAACTAACGAAACACGCTAACGCGAAAATTAAACTGCAAACTGAACAAGAGAGCACCGTTATGAAAAACAAGTTTATTACAAAATTGAAGGAAAGCTTAGTTTGAAAATATATTATAATTATAAACAACAATACTTCATTTTATTTAAACAACCTTTATCGGTCTTCTTCTTCTTGAACTTTATCATCATCATGGTTTTGAGATTCTTCTTCTCATCATTTTCTTCTCTCCTGTGAATCATCACCATCATATGTGAGATCAGTCAGCTCATCCACGTCATCGTTTCATCATTATATTGAACGTTATGTTGTAATGTTTATAACAAGTCATAAAATTTAATGTCCGCTGATGTTGGCTGATAAAAGAATAAATCATAATAATGCTCACTGATGATAGTACATTTAAAGAGCAAGAGATGAAAACGAGAACGCTGCTACCCTAGTCTGTGCTGGCGCGTTCGTCAGTGTTCGGCAAAATCCGTTATCTGAGAAGTTTGAAGTATTGACCTAATCACACTCTAATATTTTCCTAGGGACATGTTTATAAATCTAAACTCCTTTTGTAGCTAAGGTATTTTCTCCTAAGACGGATGTTCGCGCCAGCGCTCAAGACCCTAGGCTAGCAGCGTTCTCGTTTCTTGTCTTTCGCTCTTTAAATGTAACTATCATCGAGTGAGCATTATTATGATGTATTCTCCTGCTTATGAGCCAACATCAGAGGACATTAGAGATTTTACTGACTTGTTAATATATTACAACATAGCCGTTCAAGATAATGATGGAAGCGATGACTGGATGAGCTGAATGTATCTCACATTCAAGGTGATGGTGACGATTCGGAGAGGAAGAAGAGCGATGAGGTAGAGGAGAAGGACGAATCTCAAAACCATGATGATGATGGCGACGAATCACGGTTCAAGAGAAGAAGACCGATAAAGGTTGTTATTAAATAAAAATGAAGTATTGTTATAATAATAATATATTTTCAAACGATAAGTTTTCTTCAATTTTGTCAATAAACTTTTTTCTAACGGTGCTCCCTTTGATTCCGTTTGCAGCCTTACGAGTTTTTGCGTTAGCGTGTTTTCGTTTGAGTGTTTTCGTATTTGCGTGTTTTCGTTTTACGTGTTTTCGCGTTTGTATGTGTTCGCGTTCGCGTATTTTCGTGTTAACGTGTTTTCGTTTTACGTGTTTTCGCGTTAGCGTGTTTTCGTGTTTGCGTGTTTTTTGTGTAGGTGTGTTTTTATGTTTGCGTGTTTTGACGCGTGTGTGTGTGCGTGCGGTCGTTGCGTGCGTGTGTGTGCGCGTGTCTGTGTGTGCGCGCATAATTGATTATCAGATAAATCATAGTTGCATGATATTAATGCATTCCATAACAATAGTTTATGTAATTTCAAGATTTAAATTATTTGAGGTAATTTACGTCCTGTTTTTTCTTTCTTTTTAATTCAGCATGTGTGTTTTTAAAAACCGTGTTATATAATTTATGATTTAGTGTTCTTTAAAAGAAATTATTTTACCCATTCGATATTGGTAATCAATCTTTTAGACTATTAAATTTAACAGGATTATATAATAATGTTAATGACACATTGTAATTAGCTAAAAGTATACATGAACAGTAATTTCTTACAACATATTGTTGTGGAATTTAAAACATGTAATTATTACTTTCCAAACAGTTAATGAGGTATTTTATAAAAACAATTTGCCTGTGTATGTACAGCATTTTGTTCAAACCGCTTTGTTATTAGTTTAAGGGAAAGGTAAATACGAGTTGCAGTACGTCATAAAGATAATTAGGTTGTTTGTATATTTACACTCTAAAATTAATTTTGGGTAAATCAATAGCTAGTTATATATCAACTATGCATAAGTAAAAATGTAGAAAGTGTTATTAGTGTGCTTATACGTAGCCAGCAAAACGGTTGTTATGACCTTAATTTATTTATTTAGTAGCACAAATTTAATTACAGCTAGAGCAAACAACATATCTTTTTAAAAATATTAAGTGTTTGTGAGGACCTGTGTATATACTACAATTTTAACGAGAGAATGGTGATTAAAGATATTTCAAAGGTAAGAAACTAGTTTTAATGTTCGTTTAGAAAAACAATATTCTGATTACTGTGTCGTGTAATTAACTTTAAATAATATTTTTTGAATTGCGTATTGAGATTAATTTAAAATGACAGTGAAATTTAATTACTAAAATACAACCCAATGTATATATGAAATTTCGTAAGGTTACAATCTGTAGATAGGAATTAAAAGAAATACAATTATGAAATCTCATTTGATAAAATAAAAATGGGTCCTAATACATATTAATAAACACAGTTTAAATAAAAATCTTTTTCAATCAGAACACGTGCAATTACCTAACCTCCAGGGGTTGTACTGCTCTTAATATGACCAAAAGTATCTTAATTAGGGTTAAAAAAGGCCACCCGAAAAGAAGCCGGCACCCTGCCCCAACCCCAAGTCCAAGACCAACCCCAAGTTCAACACCAAGCACAAGACCTAAATACACTTCTCCCGTGAGCAAGTACAAAAAAGGCCATAATTAGGGATGAAAATTCCATCAAGGGTTGAAAAAGGCCTCCGAAAAGAAACCATAGGGGTAGAAAAAACGCGTCCTATACGTGGGAGGTCATAAAATAGGGGTGAAAAAACACGTCCTACACGTGGGCGAGTAAGAAAAGCAAAATAATTAGGGATGAAAAGGGCCTTCGAAAAGAAACCATAGGGGTGGAAAATACGATCTCACACGTGTGTGTGTAAGAACAAAAATAATGAGGGGCTGAAAAAGGCCTCCGAAAAGAAACCATAGGGGTGGAAAATATCATCTCCCACGTGGGGCATCTTTGTGACGTCAAAATCCAAGATAGCGGGGGAAGGTGTCTCTCTTCGTCTCATGTAGAATGTCTGGTTTCTATGGAAATAAGTGTGTTTATTTATTTATTTAATAGGCCAATAACATTAGATGAGTTAGAAGCTCGAATTAGAATTGCGATCACAAACATTCCTCTGGCACATCTGCAGAATGCATTGAGTGCTTTTGTTGATAGACTTAGATATAGTCAAGAAGTGAATGGACAACAATTTGAGCAGTTATTGTGATTTTCATCAATTAAGTAACTCAATTTTTTTGTTCAATTCTTTTGTTTTATTCACTTGAACTATTTGTTTAATAGTTTAAATTTTTTTGTTATTTTAGAATAAACAAGCTTATGATATATTCTAAACCAATTACCTGCCAAATGACAACAAACTCAACCTTGGTTGCCATTTAAAAAAAATCAAGATGGCTGCCTCTGACAAACACCAGTCGCACAAAACAAATGAAACTCATATCAAAGTATGGGTATTTATGTATTATTTAACCCCACCAAAGGTCAAATCTAAATATCAAACCGTTTCTACATAATTCCATTTGGTGTGATACTATTTGCACACCTATATATATATATATATATATATATATATATATATATATATATATATATATATATATATATATATATATATATATATATATATATACAGGTGTATTTTAAAATCACCGACAAACGAAAACTGAGAGTAAGGAAAACAAAATAATTAGGGATGAAAAGGGCCTTCGAAAAGAAACCTTAGGGGTGGAAAATACGGGCTCATACGTGGTGTGTAAAAGCAAAAATAATTAGGGGCTGAAAAGGCCTCCGAAAAGAAACCATAGGGGTGGAAAATATGGTCTCCCACGTGGGGCATCCTGTGACGTCAAAATCCAGGATGGCGGCGAAAGGTGTCTCACTTCTACATGCGACTCTACATGAGAAAACAAGCTTATGATTATATCGTATTGTAGTATTTACTATCAGTTCGAATTAGAAAAGCGATATGGAGTGTTAGAAATTGCTAAAATTGATAACAATCAGTAGAACACAGAAATGCTACATTTGAATTAAATTTTGTATAAGTTGTATTTATTTACAGTCCTTTGTCCAGAAAATGTTTCCTATACAAAGTTAATTTGGCTTTTTAATTTTCTTTGTTATTTTAGAATAAATAAGCTTATGATATACCGTAGTGGATTTCTACATCCATTACCTGTCAAATGACAGCAAACTCAACCGAGGTTGCAATTTATAAAAATTTAAGATGGCTTCCTCTGACAAACATCAGTGGCCCAAAACAAACGAAACTCATATTAAAATATGGGTATTTATGTATGTTTTAACCCCACCAAATGTCAAATCTAAATGTGTAAACAGTTTCTACATAATCTCATTTGGTGCAATACTGTTTGCACACCCTGTATATATATATATATATATATATATATATATATATATATATATATATATATATATATATATATATACATATACATATTAGGATTTGATATGCTACCTGATACTTGAAGAAAATGCTTTTCCAATTAAAATCAATATAAAATTAAATTAACATGGCAGGATGTTTCATTACTTTTCATATACTATGCTCGTATTTTGGCGCTAACCACATTTTTCAATTCTATCATTACAGCTATCATTACAACTTTCGAAACGTATAAATTTGGTATGATTATAGAAGCTTATAAATGCAAACTAATATTCGTTTAATCATTTTACATTATAATTATAAGATTAGTATAAAATTTTGCAATTTTCTCGGTGTGGCTGTGTTGATTCCATCTAATCTTGTATTAACTCTTACATCACGTACTATATGTTATCATATTGTGAGATTGACACATCTTCTAGTGTATGTGGGTAATTTGCAACTGTTGCTAACAGTTACACTTGAGCACACTACGCAGCTAAAAATGCGACAGTATCATAGTAACCATAGTGTAATAAATAAATAAGTAGGCACATGTTACACAATAAAGAAATAAATAAATACAAAATCGAACACTTTCACCATTGAGTAGTTACATTGCATTAGTCAATGCTTTCACGTTAACTCACGACCGTACCCTACAATTTACATACATTTAAAATCACAATGTCTTGTTTGAGATGTTTGACATATGCAATGTTGTTAAATCTTAATTATTGTTAATTATTTCAAAACACTCAACGTAAGCAAACAGTTGTCAACATCAAGAAAACAGCTATTTATGCTGCACAAGAACAGACATCTGTATCTGATGCTGACATAATGCTTCTACCTGCATGTGCTAGCTTGAATGAACTCTATTAACGGCCAGAAATCGTTAGTTTTGACAACGGATTTCCTGTTCTGGTTCTACATTGCACAATTAAATATTCTTTTAATTGTGCTTTAGCATAAGCTTGTTTTACACTAAAATTAAACTGTCAAAACGCATCGACGGCAATCTTCCAGGACACCTCTAATTATTTACTTCATTTGATATGTCAATTGATTATATAAAATATTACAAGCCAAAGGAGACCAATTTTAATGCAACAAACGAGTAAGATTTTTAAAAAAAGTTTCGTTTTTTATGAGACAGAGTTTGTAGTTCAGTCAAATCAGGGTTGGAGGTAGACATTGAAAATAACAAAGGGAAATTGTTCAGAGAAGTCCGGAATGAATCCCAGAAAATCCCAAAACCCCGTTACGGGTTTTCCGCCATCTTGATTTTTCAAAGAATTTCATAAAACTCGTCATTGCGGCAAAACTATTAGACCAACAGTCACGAAATTTGGTAAACTTGTTCCTAGTGAATAGGTTTATCATAGAAATACAAAATAATAACATTTTATTGTAAACAAAAAATCCCACAAAGTTTTAAACAACAATGTTTGTTAATTTTATCGAAGTTCTAACTAATTAGGCTATTCCTTTTAAAATGGTTCGATTTTTGGAAAAAATGTTACAAACGAAAGTTGTAAAGCATAAAAAAAGCTATCGAGAACATACTCTACAATTACGATTAGAAGCTATGAAACGCTAGATAACTGGTTCCTTGTGCACACATGTATGTTATTAGGTACTGTAAGTTATATTGATTGACCTGAAGTCTAAAACGGTTAGAGATTATTGTCATACTACCAGTGAAAATGAAAGATGATATGAACCAAGTAAAAATGTATTATTTTAACGAAATGTATTGAAGTGAAATAAAACAAATAATTTGCTATGCTACTGCGTTTACGCCAGTGTGATAGGCCTCAATAGAAAATTCAACATACATATATATTTGTAAATCCACAGAAAACCTTATATATTTAAGACAAGGTAATCCTACATATATAAAAATAAGCTTAATTATTTATTTACTACGTCAATTTATAACTATGCCTTCTTATGTTTCAGTGAATGAACAGTGAAATGAACAATTCCATTCTTCGTCCGTGTCTTCATCAAGGAGGTGAAACTGTGCAGTTCACAAAGAAAGGTCTAAATACTTTCCATGCAATGGCTGGCATTAAATGTATAACCCCTGCAACAGCTGTTAATGCAGAACATCAAATTCCTAGAACTGGATCCATTCCTGCAGCAACTCGTACATTTGGACATCGGAAAATATCATTCTGTAAACAACCTTTGAAAGTTGGTTATGCTTCAGTCGCTAATCAAGATGTTAGTGAAGCTCCGTTGAAATCAAAGAGTTCTGAGAATGCTGAAACACTGGATTGTTGGTAGTGGTCGGGAACATGGCTAGATATTGTACCTCGGTGTTGTTGCGGAGAACATGGATCCAGGTAATTTTTCTACTATCTTCCCCTCACTACTGTAAGCAGCAGATGAGTGCACAAAAGGTGGTCAGTCAAATGTGATGTAACATATGACCAGCTCCTATTTGCTAAAGCAACTGAAATGGTTCTCGCAATTCTTTCAGAAAGCTCACTTAAATATGTTGTTGATCTCCTTTGTGGATTCCATTTACTGCTCTCTTACTTGAGCTAAATCGGTCAAATAATGAGTGGCAGCGGCATAGAATCCCCATGACACACAGTATATGCCGAAATAGTGTAACTAATATGTTAATCAGACGTGCATATACAAGAGTCGTTCGTGTCCATTTATGGACTTAGCAAACTTTAGCTACTCTTCTTGTAGAGAAAATCAACGAAGGTGAAACATTTGTTGCAAGTTTGGGAGAGTATTACAATTCACGTTTCAATAGTTCATCATACTCGAAAATAGCGTTGGTTCCCAGCCCATTTTAGATCGCTTCTAAGGGTAAAATTAAAGAAACGAACAACAGTTGTGGCCGCATGAACATGGTGAACATTATGTGTTTGTTTATCAGAGCTGAGCATTGTGGTGATTGGGAGCTGCATCTGTACTGTGTGTAACTGATGCTGCCATATTTTCGTGCAGCGGGTCGCTTCAATTACGATAAATCTGCACACCATTATCTCCAAGAGATACTTAAACTGCCAGAAAAGATGGAGCCCAATGAATTTGGGGAGTTTTCCACACAAGGATTCTTCACTATTCGTCGAACGTACAAATTCTGGTATGGTATATGGTCAGACACGACTACTAACAGGCACTAGGACGGGTAATGAAGATGGGTGGAATTGCGCATGGTCGCGGCATCTCTCCGTCTACGCTAACAACATGGATAAATACTATGCCAGCTACTTCAAGAGACGCTATAACACAGTTTGGTGAAGTTGAGGGTGCATCGTCAGAGCAGCACATCGGTGTAAGAAATGAGGCAGGCTCAGGACATGGCTGACACTCAGGCATTCAGAAACAGGTTTCATGATCACCGCCTTTTGAAAGATCCTCACCTGAGCTTACACCATTCTCCAGCGGAGTTATTGGAGACGCCACGATAAAATGTGACCAGATCTTTAAAATCGGACGGTTACCTGTAAAAAATAATGAGGGCAAACTATTTAGCGAGGTTCACTACCAGCGTAAACATACGGTTAAATATTTAAATTCTGTACATAAGACACTGACAGTGAACAACGAACAATTTATTATCAACCCAAACCAGCTTTTCCGCAGAATGCTTTGCGCTGTGCGAAACTATTTTGTATATGAACTGCTACCGTCACTGTTTGAAGGTGTTTCTATGAGGAAAGGCACAAAGGCATCTCTCATACAGGCTTTGGATGGATTATCATCAAGTGATTGATCATTCCACTAATTGCAGTATATACAATTGATGGTGGACATCTTTGGGTAGAGTGGTGTGGAATTACCAGAAACCTTCAGAGAAATATGTCAGCAATATGTTGACCACGTAAAACGCCACTAGGAAAGTGTCCCATTGTATTTAGCGGGCATGAAGGAGGAGCGAGCATAAAAGATGTTGAACACCTACGAAGAGGAAAATTAGTTTCCTCAGTGCAGATAAATGTTGAAGACCACACACATGTCGCTAAACCTCCAACTGACTTTATTGCAAATAAGCGAAGCAAAATTAAATTCATTACACTACTGAGAGAATATATGCGAGTATTTGGATGTTGGGTTTAATAAGCACTTGTAGTGGCCAACAAAAGCCACCAAAACTAGCGTTATCAGATCCATCTGTACTTGGAGAAGATACTGGCCTCATGGTATTTTAATCACTCACGCAACTGCTGAAACACATATGTTAATGCCGGGTAAGAGAAAAGTATCTGATCTCGTGCGCCTGAGCGTTAATGCGTGTGTGCATGTGTGCGTGTGTGCGTGCGTGCGTGTGTGCGTGTGTGCGAGTGTGCGTGTGTGCGTGTGTGCGTGTGTGTGGTGTGCGTGTGTGCGTGTGTGCTGTTTGCGGTGTGCATTGTGTGTGTGTGTGTGTGCGTGTGTTCGTATATCCGTGTGTGCGTATGTGCGTGTGTGCGTGTGGGCGTGTGTGCGTGTTTGCCTGTGTGCGTGTATGCGCGTATGCGTGTGTACATTTGCGCGTGTGTGCGTGTACGCGTGCGAATAGAACAGGTTTTTATTGTCGCTATTCCTGGCGACCTGTATGTTTCGGTGAGCACGATATCCCAGAATCTGAAATATTTACACCAACATGAATATTGCACATTTTTATAATGAACTGACACTCGTACAGCCTTCACTGTCCGGATTAAGTATTTTTAGGCTTGTGGTATATAAGCTATTTTATAGAAATACTCGTCACTACTCATCAAATGAGATACATTTTCCTTTTTAATAAAGTATTCATTTATTTTGTACATTTTGTAAATAGATTTATTTAAAAAATTACATAGTGTTACAAACTAATTTGATGCTTGTATATTGACAGTAATGCTCATGTATTATTGTGGTTGGTCTTAAAAAGCTGTAAGTTAATCCAAACCAGTACAAGCTGCAAGTTATGATTTGATTGATTGAGGTTAAGCAGGTGCCCTTCACGTTTAGGAAGAGTACAAGAGTGTTGTTTAGTCTTATCTACAAAGTAAGCGGTCGCGCATAGGGGATAGGTATATACAGTAGGAGAATCGTTACCTAAAGATTATGAAGAATTGTTGGCTCAGCTTCTGGTTTGATTTGATTGAGGTTAATCGATTTGACTGATTTAGTTAATTGCTTCGATTGATTGTTATTGATGTGATTGTTTAATTTTTCCATTTCCAATAACGCCAGCCCGTATTACTGAAAACATTCACGAGTTTTACACTAATAAATACAAATTTTGAGCTCCCAGGAAATGACAAGGGGGCAAAGGCTCTACAGCAAGTTGTGAAGCCCTATAACTGTTTTATAATTTAGCGTTAGATCCCCTTATTAGAATACAAGTTCAAATTCCAGCAATAAACAATCAGAATGCACAGATTTAAATACAAATTCAAATTTACGACCAAGGGGACAGGAGGTTTAACCCCGAGAGCAAGTTGCGAAGCCCTACTTGTCTTATAAGTTAGCATTATTATTAGAATACAAGTTCAAATTGCTCGCAATCAACAATGTAGATACTTAATTACAAATTCAAATTTCCCGCCAAGGGAACCGAAGGCGCAGCCCTGATAGCAGGTTGCGAAGCCCTACACCTGTCTTATAAGTTAGCGTTAGGCCCTTATTAGAATGCAAATTCAAGTTTCTCGTAATAAACAATCAGAATCTAGAGACTTAAATACAAATTCAAATTTCCCGCCAAGGGAACAGGGGGCGCAGTTCCGAGAGAAAATTGCGAAACCCTACACCTCTCTTATAAGTTAGCATTAGGCCCTTATTAGAATACAAATTCAAATTTCTCCAATAAACGATCAGAATGTAGAGGCTTAAATAAATTCAAATGTCGCCAAAGGAATGGGGGCGCAGGCCCGGAGCAGGTTTAAGCCGTACACCTGTCTTACAAGTTAGAAATAGGGCCATAACCAAGCAGAATGCATGGACTTAAGTACAAATTCTAATTTTCCGCCAGTGGGATTGGGACAAGGGGCGAAGCCGAGAGCAAGTTGCGAAACCCTACACCTGTTTTGCAGTTAGTTAGGGCCTCCTATTAGAATACAAATTCAAATTCCCCGCCATAACCAATCAGAATGCAAAGACTTAAATACAAATTCTAATTTTCCGACAATGCGATGGCGACAAAGGGCGAACACCGAGAGCAAGTTGTGAAACCATGCACCTATTTTACAAGTTAGTTAGGACCCCTTCTTAGAATACAAGTTCAAATTTCCCGCCATAACCAATGCAGACTTAATCCTCCAAGCAGTGCACAGCTGATGAGTAGTGGCCGTAAGGGACAATCAGCAACCAGCAGGGTGGGCTCAAACAATCACGTAAAAAGGATTGGGTGTGTTCTAGTCTTATCCTCCTTAATGAAGCCATAAGGGCCTTATCTAGTCTTAATCCTCCTTAACACATCCAAATGGCCAACCCCAGGCCCACCAATCAGAACACTGTATGCGCGTGTTTGCCTACCCTCCAATGACTGGAAAATGTCACGTGACCATTCCCACATCCGTCCCGTACCCTAAACTTGGGGTTAACTGACAAAAAAGGCTTTAAATACATCCAAAAAGGCCTTAATTAGGGGTGAAAATACCTTCATAGGGGTGAAAATTCCATCAAGGGGTTAAAATCACCCCACAAAAAGCCTCACTCTCAAAGGGCACTAATTAGGGCAAAAATACGATAAAGGGGTTGAAAATTCCGTCCAGTGATTGAAAAAGGCCCCCTAAAGAAGCCAACCCCACCCATACACCCCACTCTGCTCCCCGCCACACTGATGACGTCACTTCCTGAAGTGCACCACTTCTACTAACATCGTTTAGTTGTTGAAGCAAAGTTATTTTCTAGCCGTTTCTTAAGCAAGTATATATATATATATATATATATATATATATATATATATATATATATACACTTTCGTAAACTGACTGGGTCTACAACAGGAGTAGTGTATATACTTAATCTATGTTTTTCAAATTTGCTGTTTGCAACTGATCTGTTACGCTGGATTAACTGTACTGTTGTGAAAAAACGATCATTTTAATCGCAAGATGCATTTATAATTAATATAATACACGTGAAGCATAACTAAGGACAAAGCAGCACATTGCGGTAATTTCAAAGTCATCATTTTGTTAATGCAACACACGATTAATAAAATGCTATAGTAGCCTTGCTTATTTTATAGGGTATTCTGGGTCATGTTAAATCAAAAATATATAAAGTAAATACAAAGTAAGTACAATACAAACTTAGAAACATGGGCAAATCTCAAGAAAAACGTTTAATGATATGATGAAAAATAATTTGGAAAAAATAATTATTGACCTCGTAACCGCCAATAGAATTTAAAACTTTTGTATAACAACACTGTCTTATATGAAGACACTGTAAGTCTAAATTCCTTGCTCTCTGAATATAACAATGCACGATTATAAAATAGAAATTGTTATTTCAACGTAAATGTACGAGGAAACCTTTACTCTTGTTTATTTGCAAAACAAGAAAAACACAATAAGTTGGTAGTAAATGAAAACAACAATTAATCGAATTTTACTTTGTTTATAATATAGATTTCTATAAAATTGAAAGCAACTTAATAAAATTAACTTTTTTGTTTATGAAACAAGAAATACTTTTCAGCTTATATTTATGGTATTTTAAAAGAGTAGCAAAATTTGGAAATTGTTTAGATTTGAGTTTGTATTAATTTCTTTATATCGATTGATTTTTAAATTATTATTAAACTCTTTACAAAGTTAAAAATTATTATTAATTTTATTAAATACATAAATAAAAAGTTTACCTCGAGTAGGATTTGAACCTACGACCTGTACTTTGCCAGAGTACGCGCCATCAAGGTTCAAGCCCCAATCGATATAAATTTTGTCTTTATGTATGTAGAATAATAATAATAATATAATAATAATAATCTTTACAATGTTATTTACATACAACATACAATTTTCTGTTTAATTTCATTTACGGTTTTTTTAGAAAGTTTTTTTTACACATCACAAATGCTTAACTTGTCCACCTTGAATTATATGGCAGACATCTAAGCGATAATCAAATTCATTCCACACACGTGTCAGCATGTCACGATAAATCAGTGCGACAGCTGCGGTGGTACGGCCACGAATTTCCGGAAGATTAGCAGGGTGGTGGTACAAACAGTGTTCTTTACATATCCCCACAAGAAAAATCACAGGTTGTTAGATCTGGCTATCTAGGTGGTCAACGCATTAACGCGACATCTTGTTCAGAGCGTCCTATCCAACGTTGTGGCAAATTTGTGTTGAGATGCCCTCGTACGTAATTATGGGAATGTGTCAGACAGTCGTCTTGTTGAAACACGTAATCATCACTGTCTTTATTCACTGCGGCGTGAGCCAATTCTCCAGCATGTCTAAGTAAGTTCTTCCAGTGATGGTGCGGCTCCATGAACAAAAATGGTCCGTACACCTTCATCTTAGAAATTGCCCAGAAAGCTTTCATCTTACGCGAATCTCGCCTTGTTTGTCATCAACACTGAGAGCCTGATGTAGCTGAAGCTTGTGGACGTAAACGTTAGCCTCTTACGGAGAATTCGCCACATTTGTTTGTGAGAGGCCAAATTGAAAACTCCCAAGTTTAATGGACTTTTAGGGGCTACGCTCTGACGCTGTCCTTTGTTTCTTGGCGTGGTCCTGGGCGTGCTGGCAATTATTGATACATAGGCAGCCTTCATCCCTAAATGTCTCATACAATTTTTTATAAATAGGCGGCTCCTTGTTAAATTATGCAAATCGTCGTTGAGCAGTCACAACGGAGAATGTCCTTGTATATTCAAAACGCACAAAGATTTTTCAAGTTTATTTAACGCCATACTGACAGTTTGTTAGTTGTTATTGTTACCGTCTATAAGGTACTATGTAATTAATTTTAATCCTAGCGACAAACCGGCGCAACAAAGCAATGCTGTTTTGTTAAAAAACTTGAGAGTTTCTGGTTCTATTAGTATAAGAATTGAAATAACCCGTTGTACCTATAGTTTGTTTATAATTAAATTTTAAAATATTTAAAGGAATTATGAAAGATGCTGTATTATACATTGGATACAGTCTACCATCCTTTTGTTTCACTTGTAAATACAGCACGTATAGTCTATTAAATCTTAAATTGCTGGAACCAATGGAAAATTGTGTCTTTATAGTCTGGGTTTAGAATACAATAAACATACAAGTAAACAAGGAGCGTAATAGTATTTTACGTTAAAATTCCGGTAGGTGATTTATTACAAGACGAGTTGTTTTACCAGAATATAAACAGTACTGTAATAACACCTAACAGACGTGTATCGTATGATATTTTATTTCATACTGTGTTTTCGTTTTTAATGAATTGAAATTTTCATTCTTATTGCACCAAACGGACGTATATCGTTGGATAGATCAAAATGTAACCTATTTTCATGGAAACTTTGATTGTCTGTATTTTGTTTTTTTACTGTCAATATTGGGAATCGGGTTTGTCGAAATCGTATTTTGTGACATTTATAAAAATGGCTGCAAACGTGCCTGCTGAAGTTTAAAAAAAATCCATTGAAGCTGAACAAAAACTAATTCCTGTAAAATCTGCAACCAGATACAAAAAGAATGTAATTTATTTATAAGCTAGAAAAAAGAAAATAAAGTTCCAAGTGTTCATGAAGAGGTTTTGTTAGCCTATTTCTTAGCTGCGGTGAATTTTTTTTAATGGCAATTTACTAGGTATTAGGTATTATCTAATGATGCTTATTTGAATCGTACACGTTCTGTTTATTCCTAATAAATTATACCGCTGACTGTGAACAGTGCACAAGTGAGAGTTTAGTTTAATTAAAATGGATACGTTAAAAAATACTGGGTAAGTATTCATATTGTTGTATAGAAATTCAACCATGCTATCGCCTTCTATTATGATTAATTTTATATGTTTATTGAATACAATTTATCTTGGCAGTCTTGAGTACCTATTCAAGAGTAGTAAAGAGTAACAAACTTGAAAATAATACGTTTCAAAAGATTAAAACCAATTTTATTTATTCCTCAATTTTGTAACTCATTAGTCAATTGAGAATCATTTTCATTTTCTTACTGTAACGAATCAATACTCAAATGAATCATTTCAATATAGTTAGTAAACTGTTGAGTAAATCACATATTAGGACTTTCTAAAGATAAAAATAATGAACTTTGATTTCTGCTTTAATATACAGTTTGATTTATCCCATTCTATTATTATACTAACAAAGAGATGAGGATTTTATTCATTAAAGGATCGTATTTCAATACTATCACCTTTTATGTGAATAAATTAAATAATGGCTGAAATGATTATACAAAAATTTCTGATTCTGGTTATCCATTACTTTCATTTCACCGAATAGGTTATTACCGATAATAATTTACATGGTATGTTCTTAGTCTCCGTTTCTAAATGCAATTTTATTTAATTACTTTTTGTTATTAAACCGTTATCAATTAGATATTATTTGTTAATCCAATATACTGCATACAAATTAAAAGTTGTAAAAATGTATGCTTTCAAATTTCAAGAGGAAAACGAATAATGCAAATGGATTTAAAAGATGCTAACAATGAGAAAGTTTCGAAGGCTGAAGATAAGCACATTATTAAAACGATAAAATTTATTTGTTTTGTATTTTCACTTTTCACGTAACAATTTAATTTTGAGGTACACTGTTTTGCTGCGATTTTGTCAGCATTCCGAAATAAAATGCTTTTTCTCATGCCATACTCTTGCTTGAGTTGTCATATTTAAAATGATTTCATTATTTCTCATTTCCCTACAGATGAGTATTTCGAAATTTGGAGTGACGATTCTACATCGGATCCCACTTATTTGCCAGAAGAATGCAGTCGACAAAGAACTTGAGTAATTTTAACAATTTATAACAGATTAATTTGCGCTATGATGAATTGTTTCCACATTCGACGGACTTTTGGGTAGGTAATTACCAAGTATTTCATTCGTATGCGTTACAATCGTTGGAAAATGTATCAATTTGAATTAATCAGCAATGTCAGCAATCCAATCCACCATTCTTACGTATTTGTAAGCACATAATAAGAGTATCGTTTTCGTGACTCGATGACGAGTTTCATCGCATACACACATTTTCAGCAATTTGAAAACTATGAATGTAGGCTTACGTATGCGCGTGTATAACGGTAAGTAAGTGAGGCACCTCAAATTTCACTTTTTGACGTCATTTGACCTTGGGATTTCCCACGCTCGCTCACGTGTGAGACCGTATTTTTCACCCCTATGGTTTCTTTTCGAATGCCCTTTTCATCCCTAATTATTTTGTTTTTCTTACTCGCCCACGTGAGGGACGTGTTTTTTCACCCCTATTTTATGGCCGCCCACGTGCGAGCTAGTATTTTCTACCCCTATGGTTTCTTTTCGAGGGTCAACCCTTGATGGAATTTTCAACCCTAATTAGAGCCTTTTTGACAGCATTTTTTGGTACTTGCTCACGTGAGGGGCAGATGTAGGGGTTGGTATTGGTCTTCGGGTTGGTTTTGGATTTGAACTACGTCTTAGAGCTGGTCTTGGACTTGGGGGTTGGTTTTAGTGTTATTTTTGATGGTCATCTTTAACCCTAGTTAAGGTCCTTTTGGTTGTATTAAGAGCAGTACCCCTGGAGGTTGGGCAAACACATACGCATACAATGTTGGAAATTGCATAATTACCCTAATAAGATATTATTATTAAAGTTATCGGTCCTATTTTTAAATAGTAATATGCTATTGGGTACGTTCGGATGATCTTTTACCTATACGAGAAATTTATTTATACATTGTATTTCTAATAAGGAGGTTCTTGTAAGACAGCACTTGTGTTAGGGATTGATCATGCGTGGGGGAATTTGAATGACAGTAAAATTTAATTATAGAACACTTATTTTATTGTAAATATTATAATTAAAAAGCCTCAGTGAGTTATAAAAAAATTACTGACATTCAGGTTATTCTCTAATGAAACAAAAATTTTATTAAGTTAATTAATTACATAACAGTTATTAGAATATTGTTTTCTAAACGAATATTAAAACATAGTTTTATCTGCAATGATTGCATTGAAGTATGTTTCATATCCATCCGACCGTTAAAATGTTTGTATATTGTACGACTTAATATTTTTTTAAAGAAACTTGTTACGTATAGTTAGATGTATTTATAACTGTAATTAAAAATCTGTACAAGTAAATAAAGGGTTAAAAGCACACTTACCAGCTCTGCACTTAAAGAACGTTTTGGAGAATTTGTTTACGAGTGATGGTCACTGATTTGTGTTACTCGTCTAATCAAATTAAATCACTTTTATGATTTTACTTATGCATAGTTGATATATAACTGGAACGCACTCATTAACAGTTTGGAATGTAATAATTACGTGTGCAACATATAGTTTAAATTGCCCGCGTACTTTCTCATATTATTTTTATTAGAGTTTTAAAATTTTTATTACCATGATTGTTATTAAAATTATAACATATCTATTACAATGATCATTTTGATATAAAAAGGGGTGCCTAAAATTTACCCTTGCATTTTCACTTTTGGTAAAACATAATTTCGCTTTGAGAAAACCTTCAAAACAATCAATCAATCAAACCGGATACATAGGAATGTTTTAATTATATCCATTTAAATAGCGAAATAAATAAATTCAAGATGTATCTGAAAATGACTTCTATCAAAAAAAGGTTGTTCTTTTAAAAACCTTAGATTTTATAAAACAAGACCGAACGTCCTAGTCGTTATTGAAAATGCTCAACCACCTATGTACAGTATACATGCAATAACAAATATAATTCAACTCATTACTTTAAAAATAAATGTGTAATTAAGAGCTGGTTGGTATACATCAGAATGTTATTTGTTAACATGCAATTTAAACACGCGTTGAATAAGCGGCTCTTGCTTGCTTATATGTTTTATTTGCACAGACCTTTTGAGAATTTTATGTCAAGGGTCCGCGACAAGGGGCGAGACCCGTGCTCAAGTTCCTAGGAACTGTATGTAATTTTGAAAATATACAGCTACGTGGAGCCATGATCAATCTCTATTACAGAAAAACGTTTGTTAGCTCATACACACTAAATGGCGTCACAAACAAGCTCAAACTTCCAGCCAAGGGCGACGACAGACGTGAGAGACGAAAGAGACAACAGAAACGCGGGGATGAGAGAGACGAAAGCCACGTTTAATTTCCAACGCTTTTGTTTTTTGTATTAAATCCAATAAGATTGATAGAAACTGGCTTCTTAAATATACAAATTATAAGCAAACCCGAAAATCCATTCCGAAAACAAGATTATTAATAAAAAATTGAAAGAAAACTTAGCGTTTAAAAAATATATTTAAAAAATACATCATTTATTTATTTTATTTTTTACATTGTTATCAGTCTTCTTCTTTTTCGACTGTAATTCGTCACTATCATCGTGTCTTGAGATTGTCTTGTCCTCTAACTCATCGTCTTCTTCGTGAATCATCATCATCATGAGTGTGAGATACATTCACCTCATCCACTTCATCGTTTTCATCATCAGCTTGAACAGTTATATTGTAGTAGTTTATTAACAAATCCCTAAAATCTCTAATGTCCTCTGATGTTGGTTCATGAACAGGAGAATACATTATAATAATAATGCTTACTCGCTGGAGACTATATACACAGGTAAAATTTTGCGATGCGATGTTTTCATATAGGTACGAATCGCATTAACCGTGCTATAGTTAGTGCGACCCCCACTCCTCTCTCTACACCCGAAGGTAACCGATCCTATCCGAACATTGTTGACTACTTACACCCATTCCTCCAATATAATTTAAATAAAATCAAATACACAAGTTTTACAACACTTTTATTTTTTACACAAAAAATAGGTAACATTTTTCACACAAATTACAATTCTCTCTTTATGTCTCTTTAATACATCCAATTTAATTTTAATTATATAATTTAAATCTATACTTTGTTCTTCCAATTCTCTTTCTAACCAATAATTAGATATACATAAAGTATCCAGATCGTCGAAATGTAATACGTTATGTAATTTATTTCTTGTGGTTATCGGTTTAATACCGATTATAACTAGTTCTGTCCCCTCGGATAATCGCTCTGATTTCCTACAGTCTCTAG
Source organism: Vesta saturnalis (assembly GCA_036346205.1). Lineage (NCBI taxonomy): Eukaryota > Metazoa > Arthropoda > Insecta > Coleoptera > Lampyridae > Vesta > Vesta saturnalis. The sequence goes on from JARFJB010000335.1 coordinate 19,824, forward strand.
ATTTTATAATACGTTTAATTTTTACATAGAAGCTTTTTTAATTTTATCCATGTCTTGTTGAAGGAAATTTACATTTCTCGTATTTTCTAAAGCTTTTACATGCCCCACATCTATCATTGCAAAATAATTCCATTAAATGTGGTAATTCCATTAGTTTAAACGTCCCATCTTTTCTCT
>JARFJB010000335.1:25000-115000 GCA_036346205.1 Vesta saturnalis
TTTGTTTGCTCATTTTCAACTTTTACTATAAAAGGGATTCTTTAGATAACTCTCAAACCAAACAACACGTTTGAATTTACTCCTGCTCTATTTAGACATTTTATAAGTAGATCTGGTTTGATTTTTGTTTTGAATATCTATGAACACAGCAACCGTGTTCTATTTTATCTAGTTGTGTGTTAATGTAGTCAGTAAATTTGTTTAACAAAGTTTCAGTACTTTTTTTTCTGGTATCCATATTGGTTTTGTTATAATATTATTATCAATGATGTATTTTTGAGATGGGACTTATATTTCTAATATTTTTCTATTACAGGTAGTATCTTATGGGCCTATAATTTGTAACTCCATTTTTTTTTATAAATAGGCCTATAAGCTTTTTAAATATATCGGGAAAAATCCAGTTTTAATGGGATTTATTACATTGTGTAAAGGTTTTACTAAAAATATGTTTATATTGTTTTTCATTTCCAGTGCTCTGATGTTGTCGTAACCTGGTGATTTTTTATTTCTAGACTACTATTGCTAATATTATCTACAGCTTCTTGCGTACATTTAGGAATACAAAACCACGAGATTGCATCTGTTAAATTTAGTTCTGGATTTATATTGTGATCACGTTTTGAAATTAACTTTTAACTTGGTCTGTAAAGGTATTGGATTTAGAATTATTATTAACCAAAGTTGGGCCTGCAGGTTGCAAGAGAAAATCAGATATGGTTTCAACGACGCTGGCCACATTTTGGTTTAGATGTTAGACATTTTTAAATGATTCGTTTCCAAATTGTTGGATAAGAGGTGTTGCTATTAATTGGTTTGCCAGATTGGATTTAGCCCTTGCGACTTCCTTGTTTATAAAAGGCCCAGATATCACTTCTTTGAGGTATGCAAAGAAAACGAGTGCCGGTTAATTACCGAAAGACAATTGGCTAACATTAGAAGAGGTTTTTATAAAAGATTGCACAAAAAAATATAGCAAGTGTTCTGAGTACGACTCAAGTTACGACTAGCGTTGTTGGGTATGTTACGCGATAGTAAGTGTCTGGCATATTTATACCATGCCATAGCCTTTATGGAGAAAAAAATTTGATTTTAGTAGTAATCGTCGCTCGGTTTTGAATTGTCAAACTGCCGTCCAATATTTTGTGTTAATAGCTGATAGCAAGTTTTTAAGTTTAATTGGTTTTAGTTTGTCAGTTTAAGCCCTCTTATACTAAAAATAAATTAGTTCTTTTTAGAACTGTCCATATGTCTCAAAATCTCAATGACAACAGTTGATTTTAAATTCCCTGAATTATTTTGAGCTAGCAAAACACCTAATTCCATTATCAGCTGCTGAAGAGATAAATTACAACAAAACCTTCCTTTACATTAAATAATCTTGTATACTTCTTATAAGTTGTAGCGTGTCGATAATGCTTTAGGTATTAGCGTTTTTTCTGTTAGACAAATTAAATATTATAGTTTAATAAATGCAATATTGACGAGCTGCGGTAGAATACATTATATAAAATGTATACTCTATAGTATATTAAAATATAAGTATCATAATGCTGGTATTTCGGGGCGAGTGCAAGTTTGTAACACGAGACGCAAAGTGTCGAGTGTTCCAAGGTACGAGCGTTTTGTGGAATTTTTTCTAATTCAGATTGGTATAAAACAATTTTATTTCATACCAGTATATTATAAACAAATAAACCCTTAGTTACCGTAACTATAAACATGTTCATAACTCCTTAGGGAGTTATCGTAGCGAATTATAGATCTATAACTCCCTTTATTGTATTTTGACAAATATTTGCAAGCTTGTCAGTTGATATATCCATGGTAACAATCCCTACTTAATTTTTAAACGTTGGTTTAATTTCAATAACTACAAAATTTCGTTTTCATATTTCATTTGTAATGAAATATGAAATAAAATTATTTATCTATCACGTGAGTTATGTATGTTAATAACCTCGGGCAACTTACAATCCGTCGGGACTAACGTCCTCCGAGATTACAATCCGTTTCCCTCGGTAATTAACACCCTCATAACTCCCTTAATATATAAAAACTATTATAAATTGCAATTTGCTATTATCAGATTGATCCTTGTATGTTGGCTACACTGATAGTAAACTGACATTTAGAAATTGACAATTTTTCGCACAATCTTTATAGGTTAGGGCTAACACCTATAAGGAACGACTAAAGAGAGGAACTGGTTCCTTGATCTGCGCATGCATTTAAAAACTTTCGGTATATATGTATCTACTTTAGGTTAGATAAACAAAACTACTGTAACCTAACAGAATTAGATTAAACAAAAATTAGATTAGATAAAAAAGCTACTCTAACCTAAATAAAAAAAAAGGTTACACTGATTGGGAATCCAACTCGTACCGAAGGTGATGTAGGAGACGATTCTGCCACTAGTCCAAACGTGCTCTGCCAGTTTGACTTTGAAAATGCTATTTGAGTACCACTTCCATTAAACCAAACGTGTTTTTAGGTGCATGCGCATATCAAGGAACGAGTTCCTGTCCTTAGTCGCTCCTCAGCTATATGGAAAACCTCCAAATCCAGGGTAGCCAATACCATAAGTAGAAATGCGCCAAAAAACGTAAACTAAAGTTTGCGTTTTGCATTATTATCGTGCTAACAGAACGATAATGTAAACTTTATGATACAGAATTAGAACAAGTAAGATTTGCTACAATGTAGAATTAACCTTAGGTATACTTTATGTATTTGTTGCAGAAAAACATGTAACCCTTGCTTTATTAAACAAGACGATTTTACACCTTCATGTTATATTAAGAAACAGCAGTTTAAGTCGTGTTTTACACGAGATAGGATTAACATTTTCAAAAGAAAATAATCGTGGAGCATTGATCGAAAAAACCAATATATAATCGATCGAATCCATTTTATGAAGAATTATGTAAACAATTTAATTTTTCAACTTAAATGTCGTGGTGGGATGCAAATAAGGGTGTTATTTTGGGGGCAAATTTTCAAATTTTTACATAGAAGATTGAAAGTCATCAATAACTCGCATGAAATTCAATTTTTTACATTTTTTTTTAAACTTTCAAAATTGAATATGGCCGCAGTTGCAGCCATACATACATTTTTTTTGTAGAAATATATATTGGCGATACCGTTCAAGATATAAACAATTGGAAATAGATATGCGTAGTTAACTTGCCTGCAACTATGAATGCAACTAACCTGCTTCTTCTAAAGCTACTAGTATAGGAGATATGCATTTTTAAATATTTAATATTGATATTCTTATAACTTTCTGACTATTTTTGGTTACAAACTTGGGATTTTGGAAACAAACTTTGTTCATTTGCCTAATAAAATGACATTATCCTGATGAGAACACTACTTCCGGTTTTTCGGAAATTGAAAGCATTGCTCGTATTGCTGGTATAACATACATATATTCTTACTTTATTTGAAAGGGAGCGAAATTTGCTGTAAAATGATGGCTTTTTTTTCACTATCGCTAAATCCACTTATTGACCCGTTTTACAACTCTTGGCCAAGTTTCGTCAAGATTGGCTATGATTTCTGGATGTCTCGGTGAAAGGGGGTTATTAGAGTTAGTTTTTGGTTTTTATTAAATATTTCTAAAACAGCTGAATATTTGAAAGATATAAAAATAGCCCAAATATTTTTTAGTATTTTGCAAGAAAGTCGTGTAATGCACCAGCATTCACCTAGTTTTAAAAGGTATTGTACTGGCAAGATAGTTCTACAAAAAGTGTTAGAAAAGCACAAGGTTATGATGGAAAATGAAAATGAAAATGAATACGGACTTGTTTAAAAAATGCATCGTTGAAAAATTGGTACCTAATTTAGAAGAACCGCCTCTCATAGTTATGCATAACCCAACGTATCACTCTGCTTTAGTTGAAAATATGCATGGTTAACTGCAAAATTATTGCATATGAATCAACTATGTTTAAACCAGAAATGTTAGCTCTAGCCAAACTACATTTAAAAAAATGCTATGAAGTGGACAAATTATCAAGCCATGAACATGAAGTTTTAAGGTTATCCCCATATCATTGCCGATTTAATGCAATTGAATTGATATGGTCTCACTGTAAAACGTATTACAACAAGCACATTGGAAGAGATAAAGTAATGGATATGTGGAATGAAGCTTTAGAAAATTGTTCTCCGGAAATATGGAAAAAACTGTGCTAGTCACACTGAAGGGGTCATAGCAAATTGGTACAAACGAGACAAGGTTTTAGATGTCACCGTTGACGAACTTATCATCCACGTAAATGACTCAAGTGATTCTGATGAATGTGGTGAAGACTAACTTTTTTTTATCAAATTATTTTTATCTTTGGGTTCCATTACTGAATGCTTATCCTATACATATGGAAATCAATAATATAGAAAATCCTTTTGTAAAGTTTTGTAAAACTAATTTTAAAAAAGTAAATGTTAATACAGTATTAGTGTTATTCGAATTATTTCAAGTTACAGACCTTGGAAGTAATTTTAAATGAATTATAACTATAAAGATAGTATGTAACTAAATCTAGAAAAATATGTAATAACGTATATAAAATAAATATCTTAAAATCTAATGTTATTTTATGGTCTGTTTACTTGCTACTTCGTTTGTGCATGGTACCAGTCTTCGGGTATCAGCGACTTCCTTTTTTTCTGTCTGGTACCGGTCTTCAAGAAATGGTAAATTTTCGTAAAGTTTCGGATAAGAATACAATTAGAAATATGTACGGATATCTTCAACACTGCTATTAAAGACTATTAAAGACTAAAGAAATTTTATATTTTGTAAATATATATATAAATTTAGAATACTGCACTGGAACACAAAACGGCACTAGTCCGGAAGATCTCAAAATAAGAACGAAAACAAAAAAAACATTTCTTTAAATGTAACCTATGTTTCCTTTGATAGGTGACAGATTTGTTAAATTTAAGCGAAAGTGAGAAAGAGATACAACACAAATTACTATTTTAAAAGACACACATTTGACATCGGAATAAAATCTAATTTGTGACGTCATGGCCATCTTTCGTTACGACGACTGTACTGAGTTTTTACACGATTTACGTAGGAGTACTATTGATGATCTGAAGGTATTATATTAATACAAAATATTTTTTGCGCTTTAATAACAAGATATTTTAGTACAGTATAACGGTCACTTTTACGACAGATGCAGAAACAAAGTACCATAATGACTGTAAAACAATAATCCTGTGTGTAGTGTCCCAAGGCATCCTACCCTTAAAAGTGTAATTGGAAATTACTCTCGATAATTAAAAGACTATAAAATCTTTGAGAGCGTAATATTGAACTTATTCTAAATAATCCAAACTCCAGAAATAATCGCTAAGGGGTGTACCTTTACTTTACAGACAATAATGCTAGTCTTGCTCAAATTAATTGCTTGGCTTACATTGACTTTACTGGAAATAATTAAAACAATAGAATTTATTTACAAGTCTAATATTTAATTACTCGAGACACTCAAATCTAATAAAGAGAATTAGGCGTCTAGTAGTAAGCTACGCCGTGTTAAGTGAATGGGATAGGATTGGACGAGGTTAAGTGTTGGATCAGAGTGGGACAGGTAAATAATGAAACTACTCAAATTAGAATTTACGAGCTTTGCCCAATAATGATTCAACCCGTTAATTTGATAAATTGGGAAAGGAGGACCACCAAGAAAACCCATTTTATTAATAAACAAGTACTTGCTTAAGTACATTAATAAATCGAAGAACAAAAAAAACAACGAAAGGGTTCAATATATAACAAAACACTATTAAATCAGATTAAAGTGGACATAAAGTTATAAAATTAACTAACAAAAAAAAAATTAAAAGTAATTTAACTACACATAAACACGATAAAAAAAACAAACAGTGAAATCACACCCACAATTGTGTCATAAATAAATCACAATTAAAATGAATGTGGCCCTTATACAACCAATCATCACGGTCTTTAAGTTAACACCAAAGCAAATAAGAAAATAATAGTGCAGGTTGAGGTACACATGAAATATAACAAACAGTAAAATTAAATAGGTAAGAATAAGGTAACTGTAATTCAATTTAACTACACGTAGACAAGGACAAAAATACAATACGTAAAAGCACAAAATACATACATGCAATTACAATAAATTACATACATAAAGAAAAATCAGTTCGTAGACAAACAATTCTAAATAACTTGGCTGAAGCAAAGGCAGTTAAAAATACATCATTAAAACAAAACCTGGAAAGGGTAAGGTGCAAATATACCATAACAAAGTGACCGATAAGCTACCCGCAAGCAGGACGCAAACGTTTGAGTGACTGTTCAAAACAGCACCTCTTTATCAGATTACACGTTCACCTATACAAAACAATAAGAACGGGTTAGTTGAACAGTAAAGATAGAATTCGAGGTGGCTTTAATGTCATCTGGACCCGTGCCCGTAAAACCCAGTATCGTTTATAACAATTAACTGGGTTTATCTTGTCACTTCCGTCCACGCATTATTCTCTACACGGGAGAAAATATTAGTAAACAGTCAACAATGTTAACTCATAAAAGCATTGTGGGAGAGAACACTACTGTCTGACGCGGAGTCCTTTTATTTTAATAGATTTCGGCTTAATGCGCATGCTTGTGTAATTAAATGGAAACTTCTTGCAACGAAATGATTGATTTTTAATAGATTACGTAGGCCTGTTGAATCTGTTGCTGCGAGATTTAATCTACATTCAAATACCTACTTACATTTGAATATAATCCTTTAGTTGACCATTCATTCACCAATACTTAACGGGTTAAGGTACGCTGTTTAGACCTAAGACGATAACGATTATTTATACATATATTGTTTGCACGCCGGCTTATTAAACCCCGAATATTTAGCCACATTTTTATTTACACTACCACCTTAATTTAAAAAAATAAAAGAATAAATTGGCATTTCAGTGTTAACTAAAATGGACACGATAAAATGTTTATAGCCACAACGGTTTACAACGATGGTTTTAAATCAGAACGGAACGAGTCAATCGAACCTCTAACTGCATCTCCCTGTTTTCATTCCGAAATACACCCGCGTTTTTTAAAAGTTATAAAAAAACAAGAAATATTACGTGGGACTATCTTCATATTTAGTACTAAAAGAAGCATTAATTTTTAAAATATGCACTGGTTCGTAACAAACCTTATAGGTCTCGAATTTCCAAGTAACAAACACGCCTTTGGATTTGTTCCGATGTAATTAATTATTAACGCGACGTTTTTAGCAGAAATTCGTGTATGTAGAAATTCGTCACGGTCATTCGGTAAAGGTAGTTTCGAGATAACAGGTGTTTTCTACCCCAAAATATGTTTTTCTTTTTCTTTTCAACCCTTAGTCAAATATCAGTTACATAAAATACGTAAATAAAATATCCCGAAAAACATCAAATTACGACTTATTACCAACATATCAAAACCCATTAATTATCTTTTCTTTCACGGTAACAATTGCGATTCGAAAAATTTTCTCGGTCCACTACCTACAGAACGCCCCTTTGAAAGCTCGACGATATCCGTACGGTAACATACGGAGAGCTTTCAACATCCTTCGCTTAGGATCGTGATCCTTCGCTACCTTCCGCTACGAACTATTGCCATTAGTACCAATACAAAACTTAATTTGTAACCAGCTTAACTAGCCAAGCTAAACGTACATTAGGCAACATGCTCAATAAATAATTAGGGAATATGACTAAAGAATACATGCACAAAATAATATGAATGACAAAAATAGGAAGGGAAAAATAAAAAATGGGTATATACAACCAGACCCTTACTTATTTTTGTCCACGAAAGGTGCCTAGGGCACAGATGTCGATACTCCTAGGATTCGAGTCTATGATAAAAGTTCAGATTAGTAACATTGTAATTCCCCTTTACAGAATCCATCTCCTCATCAAACATATGGTACACGTTCGGGTAGCGATTACCTATAATACGACAGGGGCCGGAATACAGGGGGAGAAACATTGATATTTGCTTCTTCGAAACGTGCAAAATACTACTTTCCTTAAGTAAATCGTAGCCGTCGCATGAAACTTCTTAAGCGCTCTCTTGTATTCTGTCCAAATTCTGACAAATTTTATTCCAAATCACCGCCTGCGATTCAGTGGCGGAGATGGGCAACGTTCTTCCCAGGTAAGTGGCAATATGGTCCCTCGGGCGTGGAATATTTACATAAGGTGGGTAACCAGTGCTCAAATGGGGAGTGATATTAAATAGACATTCTATCTTTCACCTAATTAGCCCAACTAGCATGCGCATTTTGACAGTAAACTCTAAACAACCTGCTTGGGTCTCTCATAACACGCTCCACAGGGTTAGATGCGCGGGTCGGATGGATGAAAAAGTGACTCGAATTCCCTTATATTTAAGTAATTTCGGCCCGTACTCCGCAGATAATTGAGTTCCATGGTCCGATAAAATAGTCTTAGTGGGAATATACTTAATGTAGTCTTGAAGTATACACTTTACGTAAATTCTTGTAGTAACTCTGCGTACTTGGTAGAGTCTTAAAATTTGGAAAAATAATCAATTACCACAAAAATATAAGCAACCTTGCCTTTCCCTTCTGGCAAGGGTCAGTAGTAATCTACCACCAAGTCACTCGGGGACGTGGCTCAAATTACCTGAATAGGCCCAGTTAACGTATTATTAGGGGATTTTAGTTTTCTGACACAAATCACAACTTCGGATGACCCTAAAAATGGTTCCTCGAAATTTACGAAAATAAAACCACCGCTTCAGATTTATTAACATTTGTGTAAAGACATAATGACATCTGTGACTACACCCGCCTGCAGTGATATTCGGTAACTTTTTGAGGCATCCCTATACAGTAAGATGTCTTCGACCAGCTGAAAATCATTTACCAATCTGTTCTGTGTTTAGCCCAAAACGACAGGGACTTCAGTATAGAAGTGATATAAGGAGCATAAAAAATAGTCCTCCTTCTGTAGTTTAGATATATTCCCGAGCTGTTTACAAATATCGTCTGTAAACTCTCTTTCAAAGGCGCATAATAAGTGGTCATCCGAAAAAACCTTCGTAAAACGAGATAGTGTCCGCCACTACATTATCACGCCCGTTGATGTGTTCGATCGTATAATTATGTTGAGATAAATCAGCGCCCACCGCGTCAGTCGATCATTCAGAAGTCGATAATGGTGAAGAAATTTTAAAGAAAAATGATCTGTACGAATTACAACGCGATAGCCCAAAATTAGCGTACCGTATTTCTTCAATACGAAAATAATAGCCAACAATTCCCTTTCTGTGGCCGTATACAGTATTTCTGACCCGTGAAGGACTCGACTAACACACCCTATAACCTGATGTTCACCTTTTTCGCTAAGTTGGTTCAATTCAACCCCAACGGTCAACTCGGAACTGTCTGACTGTAAGTAGAAAGGTTTTGAAAAATCTAGAAAGGATAGCATTACGGTATTCAAAAATAACCTTTTAGTTTGTCCAAATCTTTGATGTTCTGTGTCTCCACAATTTCAATTAACCTTTTTCTGAAGTAATCTCAACAAAGGAGTGATTAGGTAACTGTAACGTTACACAAATCTGTGATAATAGCTACATAACCCAAGAAAGGCTCTGAACTGTTTGACATTTTCCGGTCTAGGGAACTGTTGTATTGAACACAATTTCTCGGGATCAGGTATAATACCCCTAGTAGTTCTAATATTTCCCAAGAACTCTACCTTTTGCAATAAAAAATCGGTTTTTCTAATATTTATGGTCATACTGGCCTCCTTAAATCGAACGAAAAGTTTTCTAAGATGTTGCATATGATCCCTAAACGATTCAGATACAAAAGATCATCAATGTAATTGAATACAAACTGGCGTAATTCGTACTGCAAAATCACATCCATAGCTCTCGAAAAAGAACCGAATGCCGTTTTTAAACTAAAAGGTAGGACTTGGTACGTGAAATACCGCCCGTGAAACATAAATCCTGTATATTGCTTACTGTCTTCGCTTAAGGGGATCTGCCAATAAGAACCGATTAAATCTATGGTGGTTATGTATCTAACTCTAGAAAAAGACGTTAAAATTTCCTCGGGTGGTACCGTGGACTCATAATCCGGGATCATTCGCGAATTCAAGACCGAGCGAACATATGCGAACGCTTCTGTCTTTCTTCTTGACAACCGTCACAACTGAATATTTGTCATCTTTTTATAACTAACCTAACTGCGATTAATTTCCTCCCTACAGTGCTTAAAAAAGTTATAGGCGTAAGAAAATGGAATTGCATTTTTAAAAATGGTATTTTGTTCGTACACTCAGGATATACTATTGAGTTTAAACCCCAAAACCTTGAATTGCTGACGCTATTGGTCATAAGGAATTTTTCTTTTTTTCCCTTTTTTCTAACATTTTGTTTTGGGGTTAGGAGGCATTTCAGGATTTAAACGGACAATTGTTCAAATTGAACGTTAAATTTTTAAAATTATTTCCCAACGGAAAATCAATCTACCTCCAATCATGACCGGATTAAATTTTTTATTACTAAAAAAGAATGTTAAACCAACGATGAAAATACTCGACCCTTGTACTGTTTTATATAGTGATAAGTTGGAATTTAGAAATTTTTCCAATTAAAATTTTAAAAATGCACTCTATATCAAACCAAAAACTTAGACTCAATGCAGAAACAAACCTTGATTTTGACAACGGTGAACTTTGGTTAAATCTGGCACTTTTGTTTTCTGTGGACGAGGAAACGTGGAAGGCCAAAATTCGTTAGGGTAACAATTGTTCCCATATAATTTTAATATTTTATTATTTGGTTAAACCGGTCCCAAATTTCCATGTACCTTCAATCAATTTGGCACCTTTGAAAAATTTATTTAATTCCGACTCAAGGGAAGCTTCAAGGAAACCCTAAGCTGGGAGGAAGGATTCTCGAAACGTTCGGCTTTAAAAATTTAAAAGTGGGAAATAGGCGGAATTAGAAAAAACAATGTTAACATTTAAAAAAAATCAAAAAATTTGGACCTCTATTATCAAAACCGGAAAAAGTATCTGCAAGTCAGTAAAAACGGATCCTTGCAACTTTACTTATTTAGGATTCCTTCGGGTCTTATTCGTTTTTTTATTTTTTCAACTTAACTAAATTTTGTTTATGGACCTCAAAAGTTCAAAATATATAATTATTTATAAATTATAATATAAATTGGTTACTAGGGTCACAATGTAATAGTAATAAATACCAATTCGAACTAAGGTATCAACTTAAAAATTATATAACAATTCCATAATGCAAAAATAGTTTCTCAATAAGTATGAAAAAATCGGTTCCGAAAGTCGGAAAAGCTAAATGTGGAAAACCGGCAACCCATAAAGAAAAGAGGTTTTACCGTAAAATGTAAACACTTTTGAAAAAATATTCAAAGAAATTGGAGTTTTTGTTTAACAAACAAAAGACCTCAAAAGGTATTGCACACAACCAATGAAAAAACGAAATGGATCAAGCTTACTTTAAAAATTAAGCTATTTTAACTAAAAGGTATGAATTCCATACAAAAATGAATTGCCAAATTATTTCAAATTTCAACTAATTAAAAGGGCATAAAATTTACGCGGAATACCAAACGCCAAACCTGCAATAAAAATCAAAACGGAAATATAAAAAGTTAAGAAGAAAATTCAAACAAAATGTAAATTGTAATTAAAATTTTATTACTATTTACCTTTCTTTCGCAAAAAAAACTTTAAAAAATGTAAATAGTAATCTTAAAATCTAAATAAAATGCGTAAAATCGGGTAATATCAAAATGCAAATAAAAGTTAAATAACAAAATACATTCTAATTACAAGAATAGGAAAAGCGGGTGGGCTGGAAAAACCCTCGCAACACCAAAAAGTAAGCGCGTTACCACCCGACAGCCACTAGGAATAACGACCGAAACCTGAAATGTTTCAAAACAAACAGGGAGTTTGTGAAAACCCAACTAAAAACCGGCAAAAAAGTTAATGTAAAAAACGGCCAACCATGACCTGGGGTAAGGGCGGGAAACGGGTGTAAAGATCCAGCTTTATAAAATTTAATAACAATTTTTAGTTGCCTAAGAAAAATAGGCATTTTTAAAAAAAACCCTTACAAAGAGGTAATTCAACAAAAATTAATTTCAACCCCTGACTAGATATTAAAACAAAAAGTTTCGTCCGGAATAAATACAAAAACCCCGAAAAAAAAAAAAAAAAAAAAAAAAAAACCCCCCCCCCCCCCCCCCCCCCCCCCCCCCCCCCCCCCCCCTTCCCCCTAAACGTCCTCGGGGCAATCCCCGCCATTAATTTTTAAATCCCAACCTTATTTTGAAACCACCTGCACCCGGTTCCCGGTTTTTAACCAAAAATTTCCTTCAAGGAAATTGTTCCCCAATTTATTTACCAAACCCGCCCAGTTTCCCTTAAAAAGGGTTCCCCCGGTTTGGGTAAAAAACTCCGCCTCCGAAAATTAAATTTTTGGTTTTTATTAACCAAATTTAAAATAAAAGGAAAAAGCAATTCCCCCTTTAATAATTTAAAATTTTAACCCCGTTAAAGAGAATTTTCGTGAAAAATTAAAAACCTCCCGTTTCCTTCCCCCTGTTAAAATTTTTGTTTTTTAAAGTTAAAGGGGAAAGGTTAAGTTTTCGGAAAATAAATTAACTAAAAGTATTCCGCCCCGGGTTTAACAAAACAAAAGACCGTTTTTTTCTTATAATAAAGAATTAATACATTTATTTTCGGGCATAATTAAATGTTGGATATTCATTTCAGTACTGTAAATACGTTCTCCATTAATTAAGAAATCCTGAGATCAGCTTGTTTAGTTAGGGTAGATAATTAAACGCGTACGTACAATTTGCATTTAATACATGTAAATAGTAACCTATCCTGTATAAAGCATTCCAAGTACTGAGCATATCCAGTCAGTCTGAAAGTCAAATCACGTATAAGCATAGTCATGCGCACCAAGGTTACTTTAAATTATTGATTTTCTCTTTGACCTGCTTAAAGATACCAACGCGTTCGTTGCCCCAGCTTATCTAAAATATATAGAATTTTACATAGCGCCACCTGAACAAGGCTACCGTGTACAGGGCAGGCCTGAACGGTCATAATAGACAAAATTAAATTGTCATTAGTAGGATTTTTGGGTCATAACACACCAACCATTGAACAACAATAATTTATATTTCCACAGAAACGGCTCAGGATCCAATAGCAATCACTACTGTCCACGAGGGGCCAGCCAAACGGGCGCTGCTAACCAGGACATCCCGGGTAATACCCAATAAGATTTGTTTTGTTATATTATTATTTCCGGTAGGTTAGATTATCTTGGATTTATAAAACAATAGGTAATATACGTTTAAAATAGTTTTGTTGTATTATTCAAAGAGTACAGTGTTGAGCACCACGATACGAACCACCCCCGTCTTGTTAAGACAAGACCCGATTTGAGCTAGACCGAGGTAAATTAAATTGAACCCTTTTAAATTTAATTATTGTAAAGAAAGAGGCGTTACACGGGAACAATTTTCCTGTGCAACGATCAAAATCACTGCAAAATACCACTCCATTCAAGAGTCAAACTTCTTCCATAAAGTCGCGAGAATTGAGGCCGAGAGATAGAGCGGTTCCCACCCACAGTCATGTTCAGTTGAATAAGTCAAAATCAGTAAATTAAAGTTTTCACCAGGTCACGGTGTATAAATGGATTGGATTGTGCACTCTTCCGAACACATTCATAACCCCACCCAAAAATACGCAAGTGTCATAATCAGGAAGTCCTAGTTAGGATGTGAACTAGTAACGAGGTTGACACGATATGAATTGAAGAACACACAGCACCGTGAAGTCTAGAACAACAGACAAATCAGGAATCATCAAAAGCTAGAATTTCGAAACAATTTTCGGTAACCAAAATAAATTACTTCGAATCAAAACAGATAAGTATTTAAGTATTTCTAGTATTCTTACCAACGGTTAAGAGTTTGAACGTTTCACGTCAAATAACGATCAGAGGTAAACTCAAAGAGGTTATTTCAATTTTTACTATTTTAAAATTTAAATTTAAAATAAATAAACTAATGTCCCTAAAAATCGGCAAAATAAGTTGCACAATGTGATTCAAAATATCAACAATCGTGCTAAACAATTGTAGGAAAAATAAAAATAAATAAAATAAGGTGCGAAATAAGTACAAAATAAAATCAAATTACTTCTGAAAAATAATCAAAGTAATAAAAATGTAAGTAAGAAAACTAGAATGTAATAATCCTAAAAATATTAAAAAAAAAAAAATTTCGACTTAATGTGGTTTTAAATCTTTAATATGGAAAACACCAAAAGGTTTATCATTAAGAGTGGCCAATCGTTACGTGGTTTGACCTATCACTTCAATGACCTTTGCTTCAGCAAATTTAGAAGCTAACCTTTGACTTCAATTTTTCGTCGCATCAGATAAGGTAAAGTTCCTTTTCCAAACTAAATCGCCGACGTTTAATTTCACTGAACGCCGTCGCTAATTGTAAGATTTTGAATTTCGTTCGTAAGCTGCATGTAAATTTTGTTTAACTCTCTTAAAAATTGGTGATAGTTCATTTCAATCTTGAACCAATCGTTCACGATTGTTAATTGATAAATCATCCTCTTTAAAATCTTTTAATCGACCATAAAAATCTCCAGTAATCGGAACAGTTCGACCGAACGCCAAAAAGGAAGGTGAAAATTTAGTAGATTCATGAACAGCGTTACGAATAGGAATTTTGTGAATTTCAACATCCCATTCCTTGTGATTATCTTTAATGTAAGATATTATTGCAGTACCTACTACTTTATTAACTCTCTCAACAAAATTTACTTGGGGATGATGACTCGCATTAAACCAAATAGATTGAATTTTGTAAGAATCTAATAAATTTTTAAATAATGCACTCTTAAATTGAGGGCCGTTGTCCACCATAGAAATTTGTGGTACACCGTAAACTAGAAACACATTATTTTCAATATATTGGCAAATTTCTTTAGCAGTAGCACTGCGCATTGGGTGAATCAGAGTAAATTTGGTAAACCCATAAAATCATAATGATTAAATTGTGAAGATTTACTTTGATTACAAATATTGCAATTTCTAATGTATTTGGAAACGTCTCATTTTATCTTTGGCCAATAATAAAATTCTTTAATTTCCGAAAAAGTTTTTAAAATACCAAAATGTGATGATGGAGGATCATCATGAAATTTTTGCAAAATTTCTTTCCTTAAATATTTAGGAACAACAACTATTTTCCATTCCACTAAATTGGACTCAATGTTTAAATCATTTGAAATAAATTTTGTAAAGTTTATCATTTTCAATTCTCCAATCTGGAAATAATTCAGAATTTTTTGAAACATTAATTAACCTTCTCTTATACCACTCGTCTAAATCTACTGCTGAAAATTCCAAAGAGTTAACTTCTAAAGGTGCTCTTGAAAGTACATCAGGAACAACATTAAATTTACCTTTCCTATGAATGACCTAAAAATCAAATTGTTGTAGTTTGACACTCCATAGGGCTAATCGACTTGAAGGTTATTTTAAATTATTGAGGCAAATCAGTGAATGATGGTTAGTGATGACTTTAAAATGGGTGCCTTCAATATAAGGTCTAAATTTTTTAATTCCAAAAATAACAGCAAGCAATAGAATAATTGTGCTCGGCTACATTTAAAGTTCGAGAACCGTAAGCAATAAAAACTTCGTCTTCTCCCTCACCTTTGGTTAAAATACAGCCAACACCACAATTGGAGGCATCGAATTGTCAATAAAATGTTTTTGAAAAATCTGGGCTCGCTAAAATAGGAGCATTTACTAATAAAGATTTAACTATTAGAAATGAATCATTAGCTTCGTTGGCCCATGAAACTTTTTGAGATTTCTTTTTCCCTTTAAGTAAATCGTTAATTGGAGCTAAAATTGTAGAAAATCATTAATAAAACGCCTGTACCATGAACACATTCCAATAAAACGTTTAACTTCTGTAAAAGTATGAAGACCATTCTTATCAATAACAAAACTCAAATATGATAATTGTGGTTTCGAACTAAAAGCATTGGAGAATTTCAAGGGGAAGAACTGGGTTTAATAATTCCTTGGTCTAACATTTCGTCAATTTCTTTATTTGCATGTTCCAACATAGCAGGGATAAAGGATACTATCGTTGTTTAATAGGTATGGCATCACCAGTATTAATAGTATGAAAAACTTCATTGGTTTTGCCCAATTTTGAAATTGCTAAGGTTTTAAAAATAACAATAACTTGGTTCATTTCAGAAATTTGATCGCTGTTAAGATCATCTATACTTTTAGTAATCGAAAAACTTGTCTCCGCAGAATTTGCAACAAAAGAATTTTCACTAAAATCAGCTTTAATTTCAAATAACTGACAAAAGTCCAGTCCTAAAGTAAGTGCAGTGGTAATAGAAACAATAACTGAAATTGTTTTTGTAATATTATTAATAGTCAAAGATAAGTCAATACTTCCTAAAATTGATTGTTAAGAACCATCGGCAATAATCCATGATGAAATAGGTGAATTCCTATTTAATGTTAAATCATATTTATCAATTAAAAGCAAAGCGGGCTTACCTAAAATTGTAACAGTAGCTCCACTGTCTAATAAAGTGACAAAATTTTCATTAAAAATTTTTACATTAATAAAAGGTCTAATATCGTTTCTTTTTTCAACAAATTTTGGAGTTCCATAAAATTTATTTATGGTAATTAACCATTATTTCTAAACAGGTTTGTCAGTCTCTGTAAAATTGTTAGGGATGTGTCAACTAACTACACTTCCCAATTAAAAGTTTTTTGAGAATTTGCACTTAGGGAATTATAAAAGTCCTGGAATGAAATTTTAACCAAAAAATTAAATTTAAGGTTATGGTTGTCCTAATTTGTTTTTAAACATTTGTTTTAGGAAAATTTTTAAAGTCGAATTTGAAATTTTCGGTTTAGCATCAGTAAAATTAAATTTTAGGTTTATTGTTTTATCATTAAAAGTTTTGATTTTTAAATTTTTTTAAATTTCAAAAAAATTTTTTTAATTTAATTTTGAATTTAATTTGGAATTTTTAATAAATTTGAAAATGAAAATTTTCTAAAAACAAGAAATTTTTTTTAGAAAATTAAAATTTTTTCCCATATTAATTTAAAGTTTAATTTTAAAAAAACCTAAATTTTAAAAATTTTTTAAATTTATTTAATAAAGGGTTAATTTCAAATTAAATTTGGTTTCCTTAAATTTTTTAACAAAATTCAAATATTCTTTTAAAATTGTTTTCAAAAAAATAGTTATTCCCAAATAATTTAAAATTTAAATTGGAAAACCCGTAAATTTTTGAAAAAATTATTTTGGAATTTTAAAATTTTAAATATTTTTGAAATTTTTCAAAGAAATTAATTTTTCATTTGGAAATTTAAATGAAAAACTTTTTTCCTTTAAATTAATTTTAAATTTTTAATTTTAAACGGAACAGAACTAAATTTAAAAATTTCCAAAAAGTTTATAAAAATCTTTATAATAAAAGTTAAATATAAAAAAATTAATTACTTAAAAAATTTTCTTTAATGATTAAAATTAAATATTAAATTAAAATTTTTAAATGTAACGATAATTAAAAAATTTAATTTTTTAAACTTAAAAATTTAAAGGTTTTGGAGTGTAAAAAAAATAAAAAGGGTTTTGAAAATATTTTTATTTTAATTAATTTAAAATAAATTTTTTAAAAGGGATTGAAAGGTTTCTAAAAAGGTCTTTTAAAGAAAATTTTTTAGTTTGTTCCTTTCAAAAATTTTTTTGATAAAAAATCCCTTATTTTTGGAAAAAAACCTTTAAAAATTTTTAAAACTAACAAGGTTTTTATAAAATTTCTTTAACCAAGAAAAAAATAGGTTTAAATTAATTTAAAAACAATTTTTAAAAAACCTTAAAAAACAATGAAAAAAAGAATACCCAAATAAAAACCTGGTTACAAAACCAAAATAAAAATTAAAACTTTAATTGGTTTTAAAATTAAAGAAAAAATTTTAAAAACCCAAAAAAGAAAACACAAAGTAAAATTTAAATTTAATTTCCTAAAATTCGAAGCAAAAAAACAATAAATTAAAAAATCCCAAAGAAATCAAAAGGTTAAAATAAAAAAAAATAAAGGGTTAAAAGTTTAAAAATTTAAAACCCCAAAAATTATATATCCAAAATAAAAGGGTTTTTGCCTTACCGTAATTAACGGCCTTGTTTTAAAAAATTTATTTGCTTTAATTAAAAAGGTGTTTCGTTAGATATGTTTTAAAACAAATGGTATTTTCACTTTTAAATTTTAAACTAATTTTAAAAATTTTTATTTTTAGGAAAAAATAAACGAATTTTAAATTAAATTAAAATTTAAAAAATTAAAAAATTTTTAAAAATTTTAAAAAATAAAATAAAGCAAATATAATGTTAAAATCGGGTTAACAGTTTTAATGGATACTACTGGCGAAGATAACTGTAAGTGTTATCGAAACGTTTAGATTGTATAATTTAACATACACCTTTAAAAAACTCAAAAAAGATAAGTATTTTAGTATGTCTACCTAGTTTAAGCAGTAGGATTGCAGGGTCAATAGGATTCATATAAGAGGTTTTAATGTATATGTATATGCAATAATTTTGTTATAGTTGTACTTAATGTTAAATTTGAATTTGGATTGTCAATTTTTCGCCTAGTGGTCATTTATTCTAATTATTACAAATAAAAGTAGATAACACCACTATATTAAGTTAGAAAGAAACACATGTAGTAACTTAATGCATAACAAGGTATAAAATAAAATTAAATTAACTGTGATACAGATATTCTACGTTTTTGACAATTAATTTACAAGAAATTAAAACAATTTTTCAATCTCTCAATTATTTATTTTTAAGTGATCAAAACGTTTAATTTTAAATTGAAATTTCTCATTGCTCCTTAAGTAGCGCAAGCTTTTAGCACACTAGTTCAAATACAAATTAATATTTAAGACTAAAGATTATAGATTAATTCAATAAAATTAACTAAGTCAAAATGTTCACAAAACTTTACATTAACGGGTAGATTTGAGTAACCTTCTATTATTATTATATCGGAGGATTTAGAAGTAAACCGTACACTGATTTTATTTATAATCATAATTTTATAATCGAATTGAAAAGTGAAATTAGATTTAAACTGATACTCAGCTCGATTCACAGTTTAAATTAAAGGCACCTTACCAGCATTGGCAAGGTTAATTCCTTGAAGATTGCATATAATTGTATCAAGAACTGATATTGGAAATGAATTTTGAGCATTCTATAAGTAAAACTAGTGTTATTTAGTTTGTTCATTATAATTTAAACAATTAATATTGAATTAAAAATTATTATTAATTTTATTAAGTACATAAAAAAAAGTTTTCCTCGAGTCTATGCGTTCCTATCCTACTGAACCAAAGAGGCACTGAGGAACTTGGACAACTGATCCAGCCAAAACAAAAACTGATGATTGATGAGTTTTTTTTGTATACATCATCAATTCAGGCGTAATAGCATGCCGTAAATTAACTGTGCATCAGTTTGAACCTGGTCACTCTTTTATGAGTGTTGATAATTGAGTTGAGTAGTAATATAAGGCCGGAGCTACTCCACTTCAAGGTCACCCATGTAAATCTTATGGGATTTATTTCAAGGTCAAGTGAGTTTTCTCATTATGCCAGAACGCGCTCCACGCCTCAAGGACGTTTGAAGGATGCTTTTGGCGGGGAATTTAAATTTTCGGTGCAGGTCAAGGTCAAAGTAAAAATAGAAATTGCAATATCATCTTCATCATCATATTACGATTGTTAGAAAGTCTAAAAGTGTAGTGGTCAAGGTCAAAGATTATTGATCTGTAGGGATATCGTATAACATTTCTTAGAAGTGTAAAAATAGAATAAGTTCATGGAAAGAAGAAGAAGAAGAAGAAGCCTAGGTTAGCGGTTTTGAAGGATGTAGATTTATAATAAAAAGGCTTCCTTGGGTGTGTGTGATTTAGTATTAGCAGAAATGATGAAAATGGTAGTATGTAAGATAGGAAACGCAAGAAAAGAACAAGTATTAACTATTGTGGAGCGAAAGAAAAGGTTGGAGGTGTTGATACGAAAATTAAAGATTTAAAGGTAGATTTAGAGGTGTATGAAATAAATAGAAGAATGAGACAGCTTCAGTATGGAAATAAAAAGAACAAGTATGAATTATTGTTGAGTGAAAGAAGAGGTTGGAGGTGTTGATATGAAAAATTAAAGATTTAGAAGGTAGATTTAGGGGTGTACGCATTTTCACATATAAATTTCTAATGCTTGTTTTTAAGAAAAGTATGTAAATTTTTTTAAATCATGTAAAATTTGGGATTTTGTTCTTCCAAATATTAAGTTACCCAATTAGATGTTTCATTACGGAAATTTGTATCCTATAAAAGAATCTTTTAAAAACTATTTATGTATAATATTTTAACGAAATAAATAGATAATCATGTAACAAAACAAATTTCATCTTATCAAAACTGTGTTATAGTTGATGTGAATATTTTACCTTAAGGAAAAAGAATTAAAACATTTATTTTCACAACCTCTACACATTATAGGTGATCTGAATATTTCAGTATAAGAAATAAAGTAAAATAGAAAAATAAACATTTATTTACAAATAACACTAGTCTAACAATTATATTATATAGTGATGAGAACGTTGAAAATGTACGAGGTGAAGCTGAAGATGAAGAGTTTAAAAATAAGAAGGGTGCAAAATAAATAAATAATGTGTTATGAAGTTTGGTTTTTAACTATATTATAAAATCATAAGTTCGCATTTTCGCATATAAATTTCTAATGCTTGTTTTAAGAAAAGTATGTACATGTTTAAAAATCATTTTTTTCTAAATATTATTATTATGTTACCGAGTTAGATGTTTTATTACGGAAATTTGTATCCTATAACAAGAATCTTTTAAAAACTGTATTTAAGTATAATATTTAACGAAATAATGGATAATCTTGTAACGAAAAACAAATTTCATCTTACTAAAACTTTAGTGACATCAAAGAGATTTTGAACTTGGAAAAATTGTGAAAATCGTTATGCCACTACTTATGATTTTTTACTGTTTATGTTTAATTCCACATGTAAAATTGCAATACTTTTTTTGATGTATAATTTCTACACTTTATAGTTATAGGTGATGTGAATATTTCACCTTAAGGAAAAAAGTAAAAAGAATTAAAACGTTTATTTTCAAAACCTCTACACATTATAGGTGATCTGAATACTTCACTATAAGAAAAAAAAGCCGAAAAAAGAATTAAACATTTATTTCACAAATAACCACAACAACAATTAAAACTACTTTAGAAAAAATAATAAAAAAAAAAACTAAACTACACTAAACTACACTTAACACTCTAAGGATCCATATTGTCCAAGGCACGAAACACTAGTTCTGCATTCCGACCAGTTTTTCGGCCGATGCCAACTCGTCCGTGGCCTCAGCTAACTCCTTAGTTAGCCGGGCCACACGATTGCTAAGTTCAGCCACACGATCTTGGTTCGAAATGCAGAAATCACGCAGCCACTCCAAATTTGTTTCCCGCAGATGATGCAGCCTTACCGCGGGCTCGGGGTTGACACGTCTCAGGGAGTTGGTGCCCTTGCGAAGGCATGCCGAGCAGCAGGAGGTTTTACCCCACGCATCCACGCCGGCGATGCTACCGCGGTAGCAGGAGAGATACTGTAAGTGGAAAATAAATCACATTAATAATGCAATCATCATACATAAATTAAGAAATAAGTAACTTATTTTTCGAAGTAGCGTGCAAAGTCTTCTTCGACATCACTGTCGGATACTTATTACAGGAATATCTGCAGGTGATGATAAGTGGCTGCGGTAGTGATACCGCAGTACTGTACTGGCTGCACCAGCAAGTGCTGCAGTATTTGTGGTTTTCGTTTTCTTTTTAAACTCAATTTGGTTTTTTTGGATAAAGACGCCATTGTAATGTATATAAGTATACGTGTGTTATTTCAATGTAGATGTACATATAATAACTGAATAAGAAGTGCAATGTTAAACGTATATATAGGTGTAGGTTTTGTTAACGTCGGCAAAACAAGCGGAAATGATAAGGGTAATGAACGAACATATGTGAGAGTAGTTCGTTAACTTAAATAAGATTAAGGGACTAACCCAAGATATGAATATAAATTTCTAATGCTTGTTTTAAGAAAAGTATGTACATTTTTAGAAATCATGTATAATTTGAGATTTTGTTCTAAATATTATTATTATGTTACCGAGTTAGATGTTTTATTACGGAAATTTGTATCCTATAACAAGAATCTTTTAAAAACTGTATTTAAGTATAATATTTAACGAAATCATGTAACGAAAAACAAATTTCATCTTACTAAAACTTTAGTGACATCAAAAAGATTTTGAACTTGGAAAAATTGTGTAAAATCGTTATGCAACTACTTATGATTTTTTACTGTTTATGTTTAATTCCACATGTAAAATTGCAATACTTTTTTGTTGTATAATCTCTACACTTTATAGTTATAGGTGATGTGAATATTTCACCTTAAGGAAAAAGTAAAAGAATTAAAACGTTTATTTTCAAAACCTCTACACATTATAGGTGATCTGAATATTTCACTATAAGAAAAAAGCCGAAAAGAATTAAACATTTATTTTACAAATAACAACAATTAAAACACTTTAGAAAAAATAATAAAAAAAAAACTACACTAGTTCGTTAACTTAAATGAGGTTAAGGGACTAACCCAAGGTAATTATGTGATCTATAAAATTAGTAGCAAAATTTTTGACAACAGGTAGTATAATCAATTGGATGTCAAACTTTAATTGTTGGCAATTTTCTATAATTTTTGGAGGGTATCATATTACATTATATTAAGGTAATTTTTGAGGTGTGTCAAATTACGTTTCATGACAATTTCGGGGGTTGTCAAATTTACATTTTTACACAATTTTGTGGGGGTGTCAAATTACATTTTATGGTAATTTTGGAGGTGTAAAATAACTTTTTTTTTGGTAATTTTGGGGGTGTCAAATTACATTTTTTGGTAATTTTGGGGGTGTCAAATTACATTTTTTGGTAATTTTCGGGTGTCAAATTACATTTTTTTGGTAATTTTGGGGTGTCAAATTACATTTCTTGGTAATTTTCGGGTGTCAAATTACATTTTTTGGTAATTTTGGGGTGTCAAAATACATTTCTTGGTAATTTTCGGGTGTCAAATTACATTTTTTGGTCATTTTCGGGTGTCAAATTACATTTTTTGGCAATTTTGGCAATTTTGGGGTCATTCACCCAGGAAATGCCCAAAAATGTCAAAAAATAACTAAGCGCTTTGGTTGTCAATCTTTTACGATATTGAAAGGCGGTCTTGGTTCATTACAAATGTATTGTCTTATGCGCTTTACTATTTTATAACCTTGCTCTATTTCTTATCTTTTGAAGGACATCAATGTTCCATAAACTCGTTGACCATCGGGTTATTGTACCCTCTATCGTTAACTTGAGAAGGTATATAAACCGATGATGTACGGTAAGATGGCAGATATCGCAGCTTAAAGTTAAAGAGCGATTACCTTCCGACAATTGTCTTTGTAATAGTTCTAAAGTGTTTTGTAGTCTGAAAATAGTTAACAAAACGGTCACTCCCCAGTTACGCTGATTTTTTAAATTGTTCTGTGTGTCTGTGTGAATTTAAATAATATTTGTTTACATTTAATATTATAGCTTCTAAGGTAAATAAGCAGTTAAAATAATTAGATATGAATATAAATTCGGTTTCTGTTACAAGTAGTAATTAATTAAGGTAATTCGCAAAGCTATTAAACTATTGAAAACTAAGGATGAAATAACCAGGCATATTCATATGTTAAGAAATAATATCAGGACTTTGAAAAATTTATTAAAATTCAAATGTATACTGTAAATGAAAATCCACTTAGACTTGAAAGTAATTTATCAATTCTCAAATGTTATCTGGCGAAATTAAATCAATTAAGACAGACTTTAGATAAGAGGCGCTGGTGTAGCAATCAGTTCAAGTAACTTGCAGTGGCACGATGTACAATCTTGCTTCAATGACAGATTACTTACAGGTATTATAGTCAATTTAAATATTAAAGATCCGCTAGTATTCTTGAAATGTGCTTATAAAAGTTTTTCGAGAAAAATTAATGTAATGTTACGACAATCAATGCTTAAAGTAAATGTCGTTTTAGCTTGTCATTTCATTCAACCTCAAAACCTTGAGCTTGACTTAAAAACGTTTGCTTCCAACAATGAAATTATAGATGTTGGTACCGATCTTAAACAATGGTACAAAACGCATGTATTCGATAAACTTCAGGCAAAATTAGAAGAGTTTGCGGAAAGGGATTCGGGATGGGCATTGCAAGAAATTTTACACTTAAAGGTTAATATTAACAATTACATTCCTATAAGGGGAGGTGTTTCGACGTATGTTAAAGTACCTAATTTCATAGCAATGAAGCGGGCAGTTGTTAATGTAAAAAATAATGATGAATACTGTTTCTTGTGGGCCATAGTATCTGCTTTATTTCCAGTACAAAATCATAACGATAGAGTTTTTAGTTATCCTCATTTTAGCGATATTTTAAAATATGAATCTATTCAGTTTCCTATTAAATTAAACGACATCGGCAAATTTGAAAAGTTAAACAACCTTTCAATTAACTTATATTGTGTAAAGGGTAAAAAAGTGTTTCCATTTTTATTAAGTAAGAACCACATGAATAACAGAGTCAATTAATTTACTGATTTTACCTTGCGATTCAAATAACAAATGTGGTGCAGAAGAAGGTATACCAAGTTACATTAATAGTAATAATAATACATTTTATCACTTTACTTGGATAAAAAGTATGTCAGCTCTGTTTGCCAAGCAACTATCCAATAGGGATCATAAAAAAATTTTTTGTAATCGATGTCTGAATCATGTCTCTACAAACATACTTTTAGAAAAGCATATAGCTCGTTGTCACGAATTTAATACGTGTTCCTCTAGATTACCGATGAGTGACGATGAAAAATTTTTGGAATTTAAACATTTCACATATCAAGAAAAAGTACCGTTCGTCATTTATGCAGACCTTGAAAGCATACTTGAAAAATCCTCTCGGTAGACGATGAAGGAAGTAATACACGTGTATGTGAAAAACATGTTCCCTTTAGTATAGCTTATTATTTGAAATGTTCTTATAACGACTCATTATCTAAATTTCAGTTGTACAGGGGCGAGGATTGTATTACGTGGTTTGTTAATGAATTATTAAATTTGGCGTATTGGGTTAACAATATACTTAATATGGTTGTACCAATGGATAACCTAACACAAGATCAGATTAAAGATTATGAGAATGCGGTAGTATGTCATATTTGTAGGAAACCATTTACGGGGGATAATATTAAAGTTAGAGACCACGATCATTTGACAGGGAAGTATAGATCCGCGGCACACAGAGGTTGTAATTTAAATTTTAAGGTGTTCCATGTTATACTTGTAGTATTTCACAATCTTAGTGGTTACGATTCAAACTTTATTATTCGCGAATTAGCAAACGGTTTTCCGGGCCAGGTCAAACTTTTACCGTTAAATAAAGAAAAATACATTTCATTCACCAAATTAGTCAACAATACAAGGATACACTATAGGTTTATTGACTCCTTTAGGTCCATGAGTAGCAGTATTGAGAAATTGTCATCATATTTAGAGAATGATAAAAAAATATTACCCGATCAAATTGTAATAGTGATAATGAATTTAATTTATTAGTTTGTAAGGAGTCTTTCCATATGAATATGTTGATTCTTGGGATAAACTTAATGAAACTACTTTACCTCCAAAACTGCATTTTTAGTAAGCTTCAAAACAAAGATATTACGGATAAAGATTATATGCATGCCGTTAATGTTTGGAATACGTTTAGACTTGAAACGTTAGGTCAATACTCGGATTTATATCTAAAAACAGATGTTTTACTTTTGGCGGATGTTTTTGAAAATTTTCGTCGAACCTGCTTAAGCGCATATCAACTGGACCCTCTTTATTATTATACAGCGCCAGGTTTGGCATTTGATGCAATGTTAAAAATTTCTCAAGTTAGATTAGAACTTTTTACCGATATCGACATGGTTATGTTCATCGAAAGAGGTATTAGAGGAGGAGTATCGCAGTGTTCCAACCGTTACGCGAAAGCTAATAATAAATACATGGGTGAAAGCTACGATTCTAGTATCCCAACGAGCTTTTAATTTATTATGATATTAACAACCTTTATGGAAGAACAATGGAAGAATTTTTACCATATGGGGAATTTTCTTTCATCGATGAGCCTAATATTGAATGCATATTAAATAATCCTAACGATTCAGACATTGGGTTCATCATAGATTGTGACTTGGATTACCCCACACAGTTACATGAGTCCCATAGCGATCTACCTTTGGCACCTGAGCACATGATACCCCCAGCCCCGTATTCCAAATCCAAATTAAAGAAATTATTGCTCACATTGTACCCAAAACGTAACTACGTTCTTCACTATAGGAATTTAAAATGTATTTAGAGCAGGGATTAAGACTAGTTAAAGTAAATCGGGTTTTACGTTTCAAACAGTCGGCGTGGTTAAAAACATATATAGCTTTGAACACAATGTTAAGGCAGGAATCAAAAACGAATTTGATAAGAACTTTTTAAATTAATGATTAATAGCGTTTTTGGTAAACTTATGGAAAATGTTCGCAAATATAAGGATGTGCGTTTAGTCACAAAATGGGAAGGTCGCTTTGGGGCTCGCGCACTTATATCCAAACCCAATTTTCACAATTGTACTATATTTGACAACGACATGATTATAATAGAAATGAACAAATTGGAAGTCTTTTGAATAAACCTATATATGCAGGATTTTCGGTATTAGATGTTTCAAAAACCTTTTATATGATTTTCATTATAATTATATTTTAAAGAAATTTAAAATAATGCCAAACTCTTGTATACGGATACAGACAGTCTTGTGTATGCCTTCTCTGTACCCGACATATATCAGAGTATGAAAGAGGATATTAATAGATTTGATACCTCAGACTATGATCCCGATAACGTTTATAACATTCCATTAGTTAACAAAAAGTGCCAGGCTTAATGAAAGATGAAAATCACGGTAAAATTATGTTAGAGTTTGTTGGTTTACGCTCAAAATGTATGCATATTCTGTTAACCAACACTAAGTTGTAAAGAAGTCCAAAGGTTCTACATCGGCTAGTGTCAGACAAGTTACATTAGATGATTATAAAAGGGCTCTGTTCGACTATAACATTGTAAAGCGTCACCAGCGTCTTATAAGATCAAAAAAACATTCGGTGTTTACAATAAAACAAAATAAGGTGGTTCTTAGTCCTTATGATGATAAAAGATTAATACATTTTGGGTTAACTGATACTCGTCCTTGGGGATTTAATGTTACATGATCTTATACTTTTCTTTTGTTGTTGTAGAAATCGTAAAATGAGTAATCAACAATCTCTAAAAAAAATGGATGAGGAATTGCAACATTCCTCGCAAGAAATTTATAAGAAATTTTTGAAGCATGCCTTAATGGGGAAGGGTTCTATAGAGGTTTATATTCTAGTTGCTAACATACTTCAGAACATTGTAATACCTGATGAATGCTTTAAGTGGTATGCTGAGAATGCAGATGGAGCGTGTATCGATACGATTAACACATTATTTAACGTAAAGGTTAAGTTAGACCGTTATATTAAAATGTTATTAGAAGTTTGTGTAGAAAAAGATTTTATAACTGATATAGAATTAGAAAATGTAATTGGTCAAATTAATGTTTCCTTAAATTTAAAGATTTCTTTTAAAGGATATGTATGTAACTTGCTAAACGATAATGATAATTGCTTTACCCCTAAAGTACAATATAGTATCGAAAATATTAAGAAACATTATCATGACATTACTTGGGCTACTAACGAATTTATTTCAACTGCTGCTTATTATGCTAACTGTAAATCACTTAAGCTATATATCGATGTAGTTAATGAGCAAAACTTTAAATACACTTTTGAATCGTCAAAAAATTATGAACATTTCACAATATACAACTGGATTCTGGAAAACGTTGAAAAAGGTCGGAAAGGCGAACGGTTAGGCTGGACAAGCGGACCTGACTCTGGGAAATGGCCATCAGTTAAGTTTGAGGACTACAGAGACACTTTAGATCTAATACATAAGATAATTAGATAGATTAAACAAAAAATTATGTATATATCAGTATGTTTTATTAATAAAAAATAAATTACAATTTGTCTTTTATTATTATTTTTCTTACAGAAATTACATCCTATGTTAGTCTGTACCTTAAGTACACTATATTACAATAATTTATTATTCATATTAGTCGATACCTATACAAGCCGGACATTTATATCCGTTATTAAACCAATAGTGATGCTTTCTACAGTAATTTAAGTGTTCCAAACTACTTGTTGTTTTTACCGGCATTATTGAAATACAAATGAGCTTATTATACAATCCTCTATTGCTTATAAATTTGAGTTTTTATTTCTAGTTAAGTAGTTAACAATAATATGCTTATAAAACTTTATTGTCATCGTCGATCCACGAGTATTCGTTTAATCCCAACCATTTCACGTACACTTTATTCTTCTTACGTCGAATGACCTTTTCCACCAAGTACACATCCGGATATTTAGCTTTTGCAGTTCCTGTCCATAAAATCCACCTAGTATAGGTGTATCTTTCATGTCTTCTAGCAAGTACGTGACCGGATTGGTTACGCGTACTTTAACAATCTTGAAAAGTTCACTAGACCAGTTTGGTATATAACCTTTATCAAAGATGCTTTTAAATTTACTAATGCGGACTATGTCACCCACCATAAACCGATGGTTTTTATTAAAGATTTTCAGATTCGAATATACATTAAGCTTTGTGTTAGCATTTACTTCGCTAGGTTTCATTCCGATCGTTCGATGTTTACGGTTATTGTACTCTGTCGTCACTTCTTCGAGAAGTGGACCAATCCATACGTATTTTCCATGCACCCCAAATTTTTTATACAGGGTATTCTTGATTGTCCTAATCACTCTTTCTGCTATGCTAGCCTTTTTAGTGCTGTAGGTGGAATAGTGATTAATGTTATGTTTTATCATCAGGTTAGCGAAATGCTTATTGTAGAACTCTTTTCCAGCATCTGTTTGAAGATTTTGGGAGTCCGTTCTTTAAAAATGGTTTGCATAGCTTTCATAACTTCTACCCCGTCTTCGTCTTCAAACCTCTCGTCCATAGGTATTTAGAGAAACAGTCGATAACTACCAGGATGTATCTGTAGCCCTTATTCTGTTTGGAGTAAGGTATAAATTCAGCTAAATCGGCTTGCCATAGATCATCGAATCCTTAATAATAGTGCGTCTACGAGGGAAATTTTTGCGTGCCGGTTTATGCAACTCGTTTACCACTTGTTCCATCCTTCCTTATCGTTCCATCCTTTACTTAACGTTTCTTTAGTTGCATTTAAATCTGCTTGTACTACCTCAACATAATTACGAACATCATTTATAAGCGACGTCACTAACTGAAGACAAAACTCGAGGTAACCTTTATTTATGGCATCGGAGTTTTCTTGAGGATCGGCTACCGCTCTTAAGCGGTTCCCATTTAAATGGAACCTCGTCAGTTGATAGTGCTGTAAGGTTAGCGCGTCTTGAGGTTCGATGGGATCGGCTACGTTAGTTAAACGCTTATTTTCGACATTAAACTTATCGTCGGTAATGGAGAATTGTGATTTTAGCAGTTTATGGAATTGAGCGTGAACATGAGAGCGTCCAAACTTGTCCATCATTGCGCGAACTATAGTTGACTAAAAAGTTTTCGGAGGGTTTCTCAATATATCCATCTTCGTATAGTTCTTCCACGACTGATATGATATCATTAACGAGACCAGTATTACCGGCCATTTTTCAGCCCACAGGACCTCCAAATCTTGAATCAATTCATGCACGTTGTTCCAGTATTTGTATGCAACTGGTCGTCCAATTTCTTTGAATATTGTAACTTCACCCCCTTTTTCTCCTTCACCTCCACCTTCTCCAGTAAGGGTTTAATTATCCCTGTATATTTTTGGCACGTGTACCTTTCAATTGTTCATCCGGGTTGTTATCACGACGAGCTGCATTAGTTGCAATTAAGATTTGTGTATAGTTCGTCTCGTCTTCGCTAGTTATTAGACGTTTGTCTGGTTCATTCATTATTATTAGATCATACAGACCACTCGTACCATTATACCGAACTCCCTTAATAATCAAATCCTTTCCGTCTATCTTTACCGGTGTCTTGCCAATTGCCCACTTATCGCTTGAAATGTCGTAAAGAACTCCATAAGTGGTATCAATTGCATTCGATGCATCGCTTAGCATGCGTTCTATGTATATTCGTGGTAATGGATCATATTGTTCCAGAAATTCTCTCGATGCAGAGGTATTGAGTGAAATAGAATCGGTGGTATTCGCTACATGTTCTTCTTCTTCCACTTGGGGTGTAATTTCTCCAATCACACTAGTCTCGAGGAACGATGGTGTCTCTTGACGCAGAGGATTTCTTTGAAAATACGGAAGTTGTGCGAATGGACTAACATAATTACTACTACTACTAAAGAAGATGATCTTCGTTTGTTAATTCCTCGCAAATGATAAGGTATTGACGGTGTGGTACCATACTGCTGAATCGGCGACCTTTTCTTTTTGATAGGGGAGGAATGACGTTTTGGTGACGGTTTTGTGAATACCTCCACCTCCTCCTCCTCCTCAGCATCCTCCGGCTCCGTCTTTACTAGCGGTTCGATTTTCTTTGCAATGTTTGCAAGTGGTTCAATGAGTGGTTTGTAAGTTTTAGTAAAATTTGTCTCTTTAGTAAATCGATCCTCCTTAAGATGATCATATTTTTGCTGTATAGCTTTACGAACTTGAATTATACGTTTTGTCAACGCTAATCTTTCGTTGTCCATCGGTGCGGATCAGCAATAAAACAGGTCTAACAGG
The DNA here is from genome assembly GCA_036346205.1 of Vesta saturnalis. Classification (NCBI taxonomy): domain Eukaryota; kingdom Metazoa; phylum Arthropoda; class Insecta; order Coleoptera; family Lampyridae; genus Vesta; species Vesta saturnalis. The sequence goes on from JARFJB010000335.1 coordinate 56,283, forward strand.
TAAATAAACAGCTCTGTTTAAAACAGGTCAGTTTAAAGCAGGTCTGTTATGTACCCTGTTGAAACGGGGCTGTTTACTTGTAGGCTGTTTTTCCCAAATGATATTTTAACGATACTGCTATGGTATTATATACTGATCGAAGCCTTTCCTAAAACGGCCGTTTTTTACTTCAGCGTCTTTATTTATTACCAGGAATCCGTATCGATTTCGCCAACTCTCTGAGCACATGTCTCGAAACAATTACATGCTTACAATTGGGGCGACATGATCTTCATGTATGTGACGCAAATCCAAATCATCCTGTTCGAAGAGCACTATTAAATTGGCGTTATCTCTAATCAGCTGTTTGGGGATTTTAGTATAGGTTTGACCCAAGTAGAAGCAGTCAATGTTATTATGACGTCCCATTGAAAAGTACGCTCTAATATAGTTTTGTTTTTCGCAAGCGATATCGTCGAAGATAAACACTGAATTGGGTTTTGCCTCGCTCGGTTCCATAATGTCAGTATTATCACTGAAGCAATAATAACCAATATCTTTCATGGGATCTAGAATTTCACCCAAGAGTCGATATTTTTCTTGATTCAACGATTTTGAATAGACATACACGTGTTTGAAACGAAGACCGTTCGGTTCAGTTAGGAGACTAAGCATGGTGTTTGTTTTTCCACAATTGGAAGGACCACAAATTATAGCGCGTACGCTGTTTGGAAGTAACTCTCCATGCCGTTGTATCTCGCTGTTTGCAGCTTGAGTTAAATCATCGAGATTTACAATAGGTAGTTTTTGAGTTTGAACCACTACTCGCATGTTGTTGTTGATCAGTGTCTATCCGAAATAAAACTGCACAACTTGTCAATATGGTTCTTTATTTTATACATCTAATATTACAATAGATTATTATTATTATTATTATTATTATTATTATAACATATTATAGTTTTTTCACTTCTCCCGTCAAAGGATTGTATTGCACCATGGCATCATGTAATATGAGACAATAGACAACGATACCGGGTTCAAACACCTCCAACGCTTCCATTTCAAGTTTTACATCTACAGTCGAGTGTTTTAGTGATTCATTTTGTTTCGAGCAATCCATTACGAATATTGGACATGTCTTGAATTGCGAATAGTCAAATAATGCATCCTCATGATTGTTGATCGTGTAATATTCTCTTCGAAAATTTAAATAATTTTGGTAGGCTATTATGTACTTGTTGACGTTGAAATCCAGATGCATCGCTTCGTATGGGTAACTTTCCGAGTTGAGGTGTAACTTTAGATTGCGAATATTCACGTTATCGAAATCGGCCGCTCTTTCCGTCGTTGAAAACTTCTTCCCTTTTGAAAAGCCACAATTGTCCATCGAGGTTTCTCCAATTGAGTGGAAGTTTTAATTGGCCATATGTCCGACTGTGTCTGTTTTAAAGCTGGCAATTCATATAGTTCCCATTGACGAAACGGAATCGTAATGGTTGTATTTTTATTGATTTTTGGAACAGACTTAGTTTAGCACTGTCGCTTAGCATCACATGCGGAATCTTCCATTGAATTTTATTTAACGTTATTTTAGCGTCGTCTGCGGTACCCTTATAACAATCAGCATCGCTTCTGGAACGTATTAACACCAACTCCTGTCGCATATTCACGATAACTTGCTGATAATCTTCCATACTTCCGAATATGTGTTTTAGAGGTATACAGACGGTAAAATGTTTTTCTTTGTTGCTTTTAGCGTGTTCCACTTGTAACGGTTCCTCATTCCTCGGTGACCATCCCAAATGCTGTAAACCTTTGCTTTCATTCCATGTGTACGATACGTATCCTTTGAGTGCGGATGTTATACCCGGATTTCTACATGTATCCACTTTCTGACCTCCTAACTCGTAACGTATTTCCTCGAAAAGGAATGGTGCAAAGTTGTTTGTTAGATAACATGTTTTACACCGGCTCCTTCTAGGGCCGAGCTCCATTCCATTTTACCTTCAATATACAGGAAACTATCGTATGTTGCGGTTACCAAATCTTGACTCTGTATCAATATACGGATCTCATCGGATAATCCATAATTAGAAGAGCCGTACGGAAGATATGTATGAATATCAGACTTGGTGATGGTCTCATCAAAACGTTCGCTTTGAAAGATGTTTAACGAATCTGCCATTTCTATGTGGTTTTAACCCTATAGATTCCAAAAAGTACTTTTCGCCAGACGTTAATTCACCAGCACGCTCCCTGCTTGAGTAAACCATTGTAGGCTCACGTCCTGTATTTATAGTATCATTGAGGAAAGATGGAAGTGGACCTTGGTTAATTCTTAAGCCCATATTCTTTTAGTTCCAGTCGTACCGTAAATGGTTCGCTCTCCCCGAAATCGATTAATTCACCCTTCTGGTTCGTTAATTTAATTGAAATATTACCGATAGTATTGGTGTTGACTACCAAATACTGAGGATAGCCTGGTGGGACAGACACGTCTATTTCATACAGCACCTTCGCTGGATTCCCGTTTCTATACGAACCTTTGACAATATTACACTCTATGTGAATATTTGTATGTTTAATTATTTGTATATCTAATACAGAGATATGTAAAACGTTAGCTTTCAATATTACCGGTTCAAAACCTAGCATACGTCCAATGGAATCGTTTTGAGTAAAATCTATGTCAAATTCACAGCTAAGCTCGCACTTGAGCGTGTTATTATTTGCCCTTAAACTAAAGAGACTTGTAGGAATGTGCGTTTTTATATAGATGCTCAGTTCTTCCAACTCGTATGCGCCATGTGGAATTTCAATAGCGTTGAGTTCTGTCGCTGTTATGTAATAAAATTTATCGTTTCCAGCGTGTATATTCCTTATGCTATTACAACCGTAAAATCCGACGACACCGATTACGTAGGTTTTCTCGGAATTAAGTTCGATCGGGGGGTAAAAGTTATTACTCGCTATGTTACCAACACCCTCTACACTGAAGGTGATTGACATGGTGACTGTATGTTCCCAACTACTGAATATGCTATTTATATAGAAACTTTAAACAGAGATGTCCACAATTTGTGGTACCGAATTGTTGCTCTTGAGAGTAATTATGGTATATTTTACAATCGTGAAAATAGTCCAGAACTTCTCTCGGTGGTGGAATATTTCCGAAACTATCATAGTACCATACGCTTCCATCACGTTTTTGTAACAAACCCAATGAGTACCACGTCCCTTTTGGTTATCTAAATTAATAATACCAGCCTCGTTATTCCATGACAATTTTGGCATATTATCTCTCATAAGCACACCCCTAAAGTATGGTACATTCCTTGCGTGCTCTCTTAGCTCTACATCAGTCAACGGTCTTTTCGGTAATTTTTGAAGTTTTTTTTTTTATTTATTATTGGTTTCAAGTGCAAAGCCAAACCTCCTTCTGACCGATAGGGTTTCAAAAATATCACCCCACCGGTTTTCTTTCCTACAGCGATGGCCTCCATTGTTCCTTGCACTACTGGATGCGTTAACTGCTTTTGCAATACCCGCTGTCCCTCCAGCTAAAGCACTGACCGCGGATAATCCCGCAAATAACGGTATAAGAAATGGTAAAAATCCACCCTCTTTAGGTAGCGGAATTACTCTGGGAACGCTTACTTTCCCCTTCCCACCTAATCTTTTTACAGTCAGTTTTGCTGCTGTAAGAGCTGATTTTATAGCCTTTATGGTTCTAGGACTGTTTTTCATTTTCTTGCTAATTATTCTATGTAATTTCAATAGACTGCTACGCGATCGTTTTGTTCTGCTAACACCCATCCCTAACTTTCGTTTTGCCTTCATTATACCTGCTACAGCTAAAGCCTCTGTGCGTTCACATAACTTTGCATCGGGTGCCTTAACACGGTCCCAAGCTTTTCTTTCCAAAATATAATCAGCTCGATGTCTACTAACCAAGTCTTTACTATCCCTATAACTGATATCGTGAGCTTTGCAGTGAGCGTCTAGAAGGTTGATACCTGGATCACCACGCTGAAGCCTTTTATCTAATTTAGTTCCGGGAACACAATACTGATACCCTGGAATATGGAGCTCAACGGGTAGCTTATTAATGAGAGTATTAACCAGACCACCCCCACGTGCACTTCTCCGCTTCCAAACTAACATTGTTTGTGTGAAGGGAGGAATTGTTATATTTATAGGTAACGATCAAGAACAGGCAGATTTGTTATCAATATTTTATTTATTAATATATGTGATACAGCAAATAGCTAGGTCGATAATGCAACAGCTCCATCATACAAACTGTATTGTGAGAATTTATATCATACTTGTAATTTAACACATTTTCAAAGTCACGATAAATGTTATCGCTGTTTGTTTCATCATCACCATACTCCATCTTACGAAAGTGGCGGTAGTTGTTGACTTGCTCGATGAGATTTTGAAAGAAACAGGGGAGACCGTATGATTCCAGTAAATCCAACCTATAGTTAATTATATCCTTTAAGTTGAAAAGCTCTTCAGAGTCGTTCTTGTTTAACGTACAGTAACGACCGTGGTTTTGCTGAATTGTTATGCTTTTTAATAACCTTTCTGATGATGATGATGATGATGATGATGATGATGATGCGCCTTTAACTACTTCCCAATTATAAAAAATGGTAAAATTGTTACCAAGCAATTCTGAACTTTTCTCGTATTCAATGTCCGTCTCCTCGTTGATATTTGACCAATCAATGTGGTTTTCAGTTTCTTGGGAACAAAAAAATTTCATTTCCAAATATGTTTGAAACTTGAGTAGCACCTCCCAATCTTGCCTTTTCATAACAATAAGTCCGTCTGCACATACGATTCGTATAACTGCCTCAAGATGCTGCTGCATACTGTATCCAATTTCAATGTATTTGTTTTTGGAGAATTGGCCTCGAATAAATCATATAAGCTACAATCAATTAAACGTTCATCAGTAGCGGTGTTATGTAAATTTTCAGTTGTGGAAGAGCATTCGGTAGATATAGCTGCTGTGGTAGAACTATCCCCATCATTACAACACCAACACGAACATGTGAAGAAATTATTATTACAACTATTCTTGCTATCCATGTACAGTCTTTTAAAATTCATTTCAATGAACTTGTGTGTTGACTACAAGAATTGATCAATTTGTAACCGTAAATATATATTTTATAATTATTATACGTTTTCCCCCACCTCATAACATTATTATGATGGTGGAGGGGAGAACAGTTCTTGTAAATCTATCATGATATACCTCAGCACGATGTTGTTCTTGTAGTACGGGTGATAAAATGCATTCCAATTGTTTTAATTTACGACGGAAACGTAATCTATCCAGCGCCAAATTTTCCCACAGCCCTCTTCTTGCATTACGATAAGCAAAGGACCACACTATCATATTATACACTACATTTTTAGTCTCATCAATAACAACTTTCCTCATTATGATGTATCTACTCTTCATTTAATCAAGAAATAAAAGTCACTATTTGCAATTAAAAATATTTATAGTTTTTATTTTCAAACAATTATACATGGATATACATTATTATTATTATTATTATTATTATTATTATTCAGAAATGTTAAATTCGTTGTCTTTCCTACAGTTCCGGTACTGGTGATGTACACGTCTTTCTCAGCCAGACCTTGTTTAAACGTTTCAATGCGATCTTCTTTTTTGAAGTATTCATAAAATCGTAAAGGAAGTATACACTTAAAGTTTTCAGTTTCAATGACAATATGCTTTCCATACTTCGTGTCGATTGTATCGATATCAATCACTTTATATTTTGCACCCACCTCAAACTCTTTTACATTCGTGAAGGGTTTACAGAAAGTGCTACTGTTCAATGCAGATAGATCCATCTTTACTGATTCGAGCACGCTTTTGAATTATAGTTTCCATCGGAACTGTCTCTCTCTCTCTCTCTCTCTCTCTATATATATATATATATATATATATATAATATAAATATAAATATTTATTATATTATATATTTTTATTTTTCAAGTTAGAGGGGGGAATTGCACCAGTAGGCTAATCTGCATCTGATGATGAATAACTGCTACCATCAGGAGATGCTGCCCATTTTTATGTCGTTGCAAAACTGATGCAATTGTACAGCTTTAAGTTCTTCTACAAAACATTTTCCACATATTTTTTAAATTTAAAACTTTTCACATATCGTTACTCCTTTTTCATACTTTTCACTAACACGTTACACTCCGCTTCACTATAATCACCTCGTCCGTAAACAGCCTCATGTTCAGCATCGAATACTAATGCCGAAAATTCTTGTTTCAAGCGTTCCACCGCTGTTCTCAGGTCGGATGCTTTGATCCATTGCTCTTGAGCGTATGCCATCCACATGTTATACACACAAACAACACTCACTACCCCCTATTTCCTTATATTGTTACTCTAAACTATCCCCACTATGCAGATATGACCTACTTTTTATGCATAGCTTACGAAAATGTAACCTCTACTTAGTTTTGAAAGTCATCACGAGTGATCTTGAAGTAGTTCCTTTATGACGTGGAGTACCTATCACAACATGTTTAAACTTGTTTATACCAGTAATTTCTAGTTTTAGCTCTGACCTTGACCTTCAATGAACTCATGACCTACTTTTTATGCATAGCTTACGAAAGTGTAACCTCTATTTAGTCTTGAAAGTCACCACGAGTGACCTTGAAGTGGAGTAGCTCCGGTCCTATATTACTTGATCTGCTCCAAAAATTCTCTCACCCAAAAGCATGCTTCAAACGTCCTTGAGGCGTGGAGCGCGTTCTGGCATAATGAGAAAACTCACTTGACCTTGAAATAAATCCCATAAGATTTACATGGGTCACCTTGAAGTGGAGTAGCTCCGGCCTTATATTACTACTGAGTTGGCACTCAAAAAAGCGGGGAAAGTGTACGATTTTGACGATTTCTGCGAAGCAGTAAAAAGTGTCGGAAATAAAACACCTAACGTGAACTATAAGGCTTCCACAAGTGTATCGACCACTCATAGGCTATAAAACTAAAAGTAACACTGCGGACCCGTTTGCATAAAAGCAGTTCGAGGAGAATATACCCTAAAGTACCAGATAACGTATGATGAGAGCGAATAGTTCAAGGAATTAAACTTCCTAAAATCATCAGCGACGAAAAGGGAGGAGTGCCTTTTCCCACCATGCAATACGGTCCCGAGGGTTCCCTAGAGACAGAAAAAAAATTACTGCAGACCCTCCTCTGATCAGAAGAAGAATAAGAAATCTCGACGAAGCCGTGCAGAATAACCTTCCTGCTACAGAGGGGTTACTATTATATTCCTGTTACAGAAAGGTTACTATTATACTATTTTACTAGTTTTCCTAGTATTAATTAGTTACTTTTAAGTATGTAATAATTCAATATATTCTTGTAGGTGAATTATATCAACACAATAATAATAATTTCACACATTCTGGCTATTATCTCAAAACTATGTCCCGGTAGATGCCGCATTTCCCCTCATTATAGCAGAATACGTGTTTCCTAGTTTGGAGAGTAAATGTTCTAGTAGAAGAGGCAATTCCTCTTGTAGAAAATGAAAATATGACTCACCAGTTAATCTCAAAGGTAAAAAACTAAATAGAACGGTACCATTTATTTGACATACCTTTACGCGGCTTAAAATTATCTAAATTTTAGTGAAAACCCCTTCGCGATAACACCATCCGTTCTCGATTTGTACGAGAAGATGTTAAAAATTTCAATACCACAATCGGAACAAGTTACATATCCATGGTAACCGCTAAATTGAAAAGATCACTGATTTGACAATTGTCAAAAGTAACTTCTCAGAGTTTCTGTATTGTATATGTATTTTTTAATCCTTTCTTTTTGGGAAAAATTTGGCATTTATCAACGCGGCAGCGTACGATATGTTGCGCATTTATTTCCAGTTCTTCGAAAATGCTGCAATGCAATGTGTTTAAACTGTTGTCAAGATTGGCCAGCCGATTATGGGAAACTGGCAACTGCAGCCGATTGAAGCACCTGTAAGAGCTCGCAGAACACGCACCGAGGAAAGTATTATCAATGCTTAGGTCTACGTGCAATACGATCCAGAAAGATTTCCGAGGACTCGGGAATTTCAAAAACAATAAATTGTCCACAATAATATGCATCCCTACCACGTTGTTTTACATCAGGCGTTAAATCATACTGATTATGATCAACCATTCTCACTGGTTCCTAAATATTATTCGGTAAAACCCAAATTTCCTTTTATGCATATTATAGACGGACGAAGCCACTTTCAGTAGTACAGGTGATGTGAATTTGTACAATATGCATTATTGGTCCGAGCAGAATTCATATTGGATGCGGCGAGTAGAACATCAAAATGAATGGAGTTTGAACGTTTGGTGAGGAATGCTGGAAGGAAAAATTATATATTCACATTTTTTTAACCAAACTCTTAATGAGGAGAGGTTCTTGGAATTTTTGAATGTTTCCCTTCCACCACTTTTAGAAGACGTCTCTTTGAAAACAAGAAGGCACATGTGGTTCCAGCTTGATGCTTGTCTAGCACATTATGACTAAAACGCACGTCGGCATTTATGAGAGCAATATTCGAATCGTATTATTGGAAGTGGAAGTCTATGTCCCTGGTCGGCGCCAGATTTCTACCTATGGAGTAGACTGAAAGACCTGAATCCAACAACCAGGGAAAATGTGATGAAAAGAATACGAAATGCTAATTAGCTAAAATAAACGCATCCAGAATGATGGTAGACATTTTAAAAATTTGTGAGCTAAACTTTTTTTGTGTAGGTAGTTCTAAGATGTTTGTGCTTCTGTTTTATTGTTATTACTGATGTTCTGTTGGCCGTTGGCCTTTAAACACGCTTCAAAACTAAGTTTTAAACCAGTCGTAACCCTGGATAAAGTGTGAAGGAAGATAAGGCGCGACGGATTAACATTGTTAGTTAGTGGAGAGAAAGTGGAACCGTAGATTAAATTACGTGGGTTACCATGGATATGTGATTTGTTATCCCCGCCAAGGTAACTTGTTCCGATTGCAGTATTCAAATTTTCTCGTTTAAATCGACAAAGGATGGGGTTATCGCGAAGGGGTTTTCACTAAAATTTAGGTAAATTTAAGCCGCGAAACGGCCCGTCAAATAAATAGTACCGTTGTATTTAGTTTTTCCAAAAAAATCACAAGAATATGTACTCGCTGAAAAGAACCCATCTAGTTCATTTGTTTAAAAATAAACGCTCCAACAAAAATACTCTTCAAAAGACTATACAAATTGCTCTTTCAAACGAGACGAGAATATTCGAATCCGTCAAGAGATATTAAAATGCCAATATTTGAAAATGCATTTCCCCCCCCCTCCTTACGTATGAGAGATACGGAAAAATGACACAAAGCAAAATGGTATGGTATCACCCAAACTCTCAAATGATATTTTAAGTTATAGCTCATTATCCAGTTTTCCGATTTTCTGATTTGTCATTTTCATGGCGGTTTATTTACTCTATTTAGCTAATCCTTACTAAAATAAAAATATATTTATTGGATATCTTATATAATTTTTCTAAGCAGTTATATTTACTGAGTGCGATAACTGTACTAGTTATAGAGACTTTTAAATTTGTATAAAGAATACATAAAGGTCACAAACCCAAAGTATAAGTATTTTAATCACGTATTGTGTAGATTCCAATTTTGTTAATCAGTAATTTAATTGTAATGTGATACAGCTGTATTCAATATTTTGAATAACATACAAGAGATGTGACAAGTTTTGGAAGTTTCTAATGTTTTACAAAAGATTAAACAAACTTTTGTTAGTATCTGTGGCGTACTCTAGTGTAAGTTTCAGGTTGGCACGAGAATTGAAGCAGTAATTAATTTTTTATATTCGTTACAGGATGTTTCTTATTTTAATGTTAAACAATGCGATAAAGTCTGTTTCTAGATCACATTGATTGCAGTTTTATTCTGAAAAAGGAAAACAGTTGTATTAAGCGCTATATCGATTATTATTGTGAAGGTTACAGAGCTACAATTTAATACTTACCTATACTTATTGTTTTAAAAAGAAATGTGTTTTATGTAACTAATTAACCTGTAATAGAAATTATAATAAAAACTATGGCAATCTGTTAACTATATGTTAAGTTTATTTCAGGCTTAGGATTTTTGGTTTAGTTATTACCCAAATATACTATACAAAAGTATTGAGCACGAGTTACACAGATATTGACATCGGTATTAAGTGAAAGCTTATATTCAAATCTTGAGGTAAGTCGTAAGTATATATATATATATATATATATATATATATATATATATATATATATATATATATATATATATAACCACATTCAGCATACATACATACATTACGTATATATGCATGGTGGGGTTAAGGGTGGCTGTGGTCCGGATATGATCGGAAGAAACGGAGTTAGGGTTCTGAGGGGGAATATACTACCCCATTATTCACCGAAATAGCCGCATATGGTGTACGTATAACCCAGTGCCATGCTGCTACATGTGTATCAGGGAAACCCCCTGAAAAACCTCATACAAGGTAGACAGTAAATGGAATCGAACGCATTACCTCCCGAATTCTAAGCAGTCGTGTTACCGCAACTCTACTAGCTTGGTACTGAAGCCCAAAAAATTCGTGTCAAATGGTGTCAAATACAGCGTTACAGGTGGCGAAACCTGGGTGTACTCGTATGAACCTGAAACTAACGATCCACTGTTTAGGCGTTCCAAGATCAACCGAATCCCACAAAAATTGTTCGTTCAAGAAGCATTTGGAAGATGATAGCTCTAGCGTCTTCGGTTGTTCTGGACATATCGGAACCATTCCTTCAGAAGATCGAAGAACTTTGCTGAATGGCATAAAACGATTTCTGTAGCAGAAATCATCGATGAAGTTCGAAAAAACAAACAAAATTGTCGCATCATTCTCCATCATGGCAATGTCAGCTCCCATAGAGTCCGTCGAACAATTGATTATCTGAAGGAAAAAACATTGGATTAATGTCGCCAATGCATACTTTTCCACAAGAACAGGATAGCTTCCGGATACACTCCGGAAGATGAAGATGTATTTGAATAATCTTTAGGTGACCTTAACTGTTCTTTAGTGTTTCCTGTAGGTTTAAAAGTAATCTTAATGCCATAATTAATTACGATCTGTTCAATTCTATCTTTAACTTTAATTACAAAAGGAAGAAAGCAATACCAACATTAAGCATATAGTATCTATAAGTGAGACCCATTAGCTTGTAGCCATTTCGTTAAATATTTATATTCGTCTTTCACTAAATTTAAGAACACAAATGCGTTTAGCTCAATCCACTAAAGATTTAATTACACCAATTTGTTGGCGTAGATGAAGGTTTGATAATTTGCGAAGCTATCTATCGGTGTTTGTCGGCTTTCGGTAAACCTTAAAAGATAGAGAATTATTAGTTTTAGATATTAGTATGCCTAGAAATGGTAGGCTTCCGTTAGATTCCTTTTCCATTGTAAACTAAATACTTAAGCACGTGCTAAATTTAAATGCAGACGCAGTACAGTTTTTTCAGACATTGTGGCCGAAAGAAAAATCACATTTATCCCTCTCACTCCTTACCCCGTAGGTCCATCTCCACCACCAAAAAGCTCTGGGGTTTAGACGTTTCAACCACAAGAATTCATGCTTAATTTTAATTCAATGGCTTTAGAGGTGTTTGAGACATCGGTTCGGAAAGACCTATCACACACACGCGCGAGCACATGCTCACACATACACACACGCACGTACGCACGCATTTTTGACATTTTTTTAAATTCTGAATGGACTTCAACACGAATATTTCCAATTACAATAACATTCCCTCCAGGTGGGAAAGTTAACTTAAGAATGGCAAATTGGGCATTTTCGATATAGTTAGTTGTTTATATAACTAGTTAGGAAAGATTCATTTTATGTATTGATCGTGATGCTTGCGAGACGAGCATATCCAGGTCCCGAATAGGCTTAGATTTATATAAAATTACACAAAATGAAGTTTCTTATAGTGCATTATACAAGGGTTTTCCTGATTTCGATAAAAACTGTTATTTTCTTATTTTAAAATCATGCACCTATCCTAGAATTTCTTAGCACAGACCAAGTATGTTTACTATATGGCCTATTAGTACAAACTGGGCACCATCCCCTTCGCTTTTTGTGACGTTATAAGCCTCGATCACCGGGACACTATCACCTCCGCTTTTTGTACCCATGTATGTGGACGACGTAATTTGACCTTGGGCTTGAGTTTGGGGTTGACCCTTCTACTGCCCGCCCAAGTGGGTGGTCTTGAGGCTGACCTTGGGACCTAAATGGGAGATGACCTTGGGTCAGCCCTTGGAGTTGACCTTGGGATAGTCATGTTCAGAACCTAATCTACTTTTACCAAGCTCAGAACCAACTCTACTTTAGTCAGGTCCAGAACCTAATCTACTTTAGCCAAGTTCAGAACCTAATCTGCTTTACTCATCTTCAGAACCTAATCTCCTCCGTAATTTCACTCTGGGAATTTCGGATGACGTAATATAGAAAAGATGCTATAAAAATACGTGCAATTGAGTTTATTTAATTTAGTTCTGTCTGAAGCACATATCATTGTCATGTCATTTTTAACAGCTTATCAAATTTTGGGTTTGTTCCGTGGTGGGTTAGTAACTGACGTGGGGTTGATAAAGACGTACCATATGATTAATTATAAGATGTCGTATGAAAAGGATACTATCAATTTGATGGAGGATTACTAAGAGTCGGTTGAATGTAAGTATATGTTTGTCTTATTTTTATGTTTAAGTTTTTAATTATTTTTAATGCATAAAGACAAGACGATAATTGAGGCGTATATGGTAAAGTCGCTCTGTTATCAGCCCACGCACGAAGATTACCAAGATTTTTCAATATGCAGCGAAAAATTATTATGGAATCACAATACCGGAGATAATAATAATAGATAAGACCAGTAAAGATGATAAATGTTTTTCATAATAAAAAAGATATTATTTAATCTGTTTTTCATCATTATTTAGGATGTTTCAAATTCTCTTCGTACAGGTAAAATTTCGCGATTCGAGGTTTTCAGCGAAGGCTATTTCGGAGAGTCCCGAAGATAACCGATCCTATCCGAACACCGACGAGTGTGCCCACGTACAAGACCCAAGGCCGACAGCATGAAGGCACCTGCGCTAGTTTTATTTAGATTATAACTAAATTATATTGGAGGAATTGGTGTAAATGCTCTTCGGGACTGGAGGAGTGTGGTTCGCCGAAACAGCCTTCGCTGCAAGCCTCGCGTGGCAAAATTTTACCTATATGACGTTTTGAGAAACCGTTATTTGTGTGTCCCAGTATATTCATCTGCCCGGATGTATCATTGTGCCATAAAGTACAACCTAGATGTGATCTATTGGCCTCCTTTCCATAATTTAGCAACGTTTAGAGATATGAGCGGTAGGCGTAGGTGTTGTTTGGTTATGACGCCGTCTTCTGATTTAACTAAACCTCCACTTGTGAGAAAAGCGAATGCATCCAATTGTTTATAATAGTCGTTTTGTTTTTTAAAATATCCATCCACCACTCTCGATGCTTGTCTGCGTTGAGGTTAAAGCGAACAAATCCAATTTGGGCTTGACGCATTCACACGATTGGGCATGTAAAAATATCGTCCAAAGTAGCTTTCTTCTTCTTCTCAGTAACAGCTGTTTTATAGCCCGAACCGCCATCATTTTATCAGGGTTCTCGTCGGCTTTACGTTTAAGATTGCCACCCGCCTGAAATTTTTCTTAAAACGATTCGTTAACAGGTCTATCCTCTATGACGTCACCAAGAATATTGGTACCCATTCTGAGAGCTTCCTTTCCAATAGCCTTTGCACCAGACTTAAGTAACGGCATCATACTTCTAAATATATCACTTAACCAGCTTAGTATACCGTGACCACGTTGACATGTTGCAACTCTGTACGTGGATTTGATACCGTTACCGGCTTGATTAATGTAATATTGCTGTTAAGGGCAAACCATTATTGCACTGTCTTAAAGTGTAGTTTCATATAGGTAAAATTTCGCGATGCTTTCAACGAAGGCAGCATCCACGACCCCCACCTCTCTAGTGGTCCCTCTCCCGAATGTAGCCGCGCATATCCGAACGTATCATATTATAGCAATGCAGGGCGCTTTTTTTTTAATTTTAGTTATTGCCAATCGTTCTAACATTTAACATATGCTCCGATAAAGTATTTAGTATCTCTCAGCTTTATGGTAGAAAGATCAAACCTACCAACGAAAGATTTGGACAGTGGATGTTATTAGAAAATGTACGCAATAATTTAATTTCGGATATTAATTATGTGGAAGGACAGCAACTTTTACAAGACATGCATCTAAAACTCTCTTATACCCATTACAGACTTGTTTTGCGACAATATAATGGTTGTAAAAATATGTGGAATGGAATATTGCGATAGAGAAAGAAAGGTACCGATTGTAAGGAAAAACATGTTGCCAGATTTAATAATCCAGTTAAACAAGGAAAACAACGATCTTTTGGACTTGGACTTTACACAGGATTTCTCTAGGATTTTTAACAAGGTAGTGATGTACGAGCATTTGATAAAGAATTTTAATTTCTGTTACCAAGGAGAGAGCAAGAACAGTTTTAACATAATTCTAAATAACGACAATGCTGTTGGAATAGACTGTTTAACCTGGCTAACGTCCAACTCAAGAGTTAAAATTTACAATAAACTTATATGCCAGATTATAAGCCCCGGTGTTAACAAAACTATTGGAAACCGTGTTATAGATTTTGTAAATTGTGCGGATGCAAGATTAACAGAGACCTTCCATTCTACCTTGGCCAAACAACAGGTGATTACCACATTGGAAGAAACCACATACAACTATACCGACGAGGCTTATAATGGGGCCAAGATGTACGACACTCTTACCGATTGTTTAACGTTATTGGAATATGGCAAGGTGTACTTCGAAAATTCCCCAATGTATTCCGTATCCATTGTAAAGGTGCGGACAACATTAACAGAAAGTTTACAAAATAGTTGCTGCTTAGTTTTTAATATGTTGAAATATATATATATATATATATATATATATATATATATATATATATATATATATATATACAATGTGTCCGCTAATTAATGGTACACAGCAAAACTGGATATTCCTTGGGTAAAAATATTGCGATTTAGCCAAACTTACCTTAGTCCAAAAGTTGATCATAACCGAGATACAGGGTGCTAAAGTGTTAATTTGCATTTCGTTTTTTCTTAATAATTCATCAACAGGGCGACATAACGGCATAAAATTAGATATGTGGGGTTTTCGGGGGTGCGAAATTCAAATCCGTTCTTATTTTAGACGCCACTTGTAGAGGCCGCCACTTACAGTACATTACATCTATTAAAAATGACCTAATTTTTTTGTATCTCCTTGTATTAGCCTAAATATTAAAGATTATGAATTTTCCATCTTTTTTACAAAAAAAAGTTATACCTTGTAAATGTCTCTCCGAGTGACCGTTTTCAACATATTTGCGTATAAATTATTCAGTTCACCTTTTCAAATTCCACATAAAAGTTGCTTGAAGTAAGCTGTGATTAAATCAGATGCAATAATAAATGCTATAATTGTAAATGTCAAACTTTATGGGTGTTTGTTGATATTTTGTACGTTTTTTTAAATTTTTATAACTGTGTACAAAATGCCCAGACATAATGAGTTTTCAAATGAAGAAATGCGTGATATGATTTGTGTATACGCGCAGAAATTATTTAATGGACGTAGGGCGCATCGAAGGTATTTGGAAATGTATCCACGACGGAAACAGCCAGATTTTAAAATTTTCAAGAATCTCTGTAATCGACTGGGAGAAAAAGGCTCGTTTCGTCCCAAACGAGATTCTACAGGACGCCCTAATATTATAACTCCTGACCAGGAAGATGAAATTCTGATTCGTGTAGCTGAAAACAGTGAACTAAGTACAAGACACCTTGCTGCGAGAACTGGCTTAGGTAAGTCCACTGTTCACAAAATTCTTACTGAAGAGGGACTGTATTAATTTCATTTCACGCCTGTACAAAATTTACTGCCAGCTGATTTGCCAGCTAGACTGGCATTCGCTCGTTTTTGTCGTATCCAGCACTATGCCGACCCATTGTTTTTAGACAAAATATTATTTACCGACGAAGCAACCTTTACACGTAGAGGCGTTTTTAACTTTAGGAATGAACACTCGTGGGATTTAGAAAATCCACATTTAGTAGCCGAACATCACTTCCAACATGAATTTAAAATTAATGTTTGGTGCGGCCTTATTGGTAACCATGTATTGGGTCCCTTCGAATTACCTACTAATTTAAACGGCGAAATCTACCTTAATTTTCTGCAAACTCAGTTACCCGAGTATTGTGATGATCTGTCCCTAGAACTAAGACAAAACATGGTGTTCATGCAGGATGGAGCCCCTGCACATTTCTCTAGACGTGTCAAAGACTATCTAAATGTTCAATTTCCTCATCGCTGGATAGGTCGTGGAAGCCAGACGCCTTGGCCGCCTCGAAGTCCCGATTTCAATCCATTTGATTTTTGCTTTTGGGGATATTTGAAATGGCTCGTGTATAAAGAAACAGTGAACACTCGAGAAGAATTATGGCAGAAAATTGTAAATGCTGTCGAACAGTTTCGAAACGATCAGTTATTATTTAGGATAAGACGGTCGTTCAGCAGACGGGTTCTCAAATGTATTGAAGTGAATGGTAATCACTTTGAACAGTTATTGTCGAAAGATGCTCTCTTTTTTTATTAAATGTTAATATTTTTGTATTGTAGTTTTCTTGTTATTTCTGTAGTAATTATAGCATTTATTATTGCATCTGATTTAATCACAACCTAGGTACTTCAAGCAAAATTTTACATGTGAGAATTTGAAACGGTGTACTGAATAATTTATACGCAAATATCTTGAAAACGGCCACTCGGAGAGACATTTACAAGGTATAACTTTTTTTTTTAAAAAAGATGGAAAATTCATAATCTTTAATATTTAGGCTAATACAGGGAGATACAAAAAATTAGGTCATTTTTAATAGATGTAATGTACTGTAAGTGGCGGCCTCTACAAGTGGCGTCCAAAATAAGAACGGATTTGAATTTCTCACCCCCGAAAACCCCCACATATCTAATTTTGTGCCGTTATGTGGCCCTGTTGATGAATTATTAAGAAAAAACGAAATGCAAATTAACACTTTAACACCCTGTATCTCGGTTATGATCAACTTTTGGACTAAGGTAAGTTTGGCTAAATCGCAATATTTTTAACCAAGGAATATCCAGTTTTGCTGTGTACCATTAATTAGCGGACACCCGCGTATATATACAAATTAGGTTCTGAACTTGACTACCCCAAAGTCAAGCCCAAGGTCAAATTATGTCGTCTACTTGGGCGAGTACAAAAAGCGGAAGGATGATGTCCCAGTGGGCGAGGCTTGTGGCGCCACAAAAAATGGAGGGGGTGGTGTCCCATTTCTACTGATACGCCATGTGATAAACATTTTTGGTCTTTGCTAAGAAATTCTGGGATAGGTGCATAATTCTAAAATAAAAAAATAACCGTTATCATCGAAATTAGGAAAACCTTTGTATTATGCATTTTAGGAAACTCCATTTTGTGTAATTTTGTATAAATCTAAGCTACTGCGGGACCTGGAGACGCTCGTCCCGCAAAAATCACTATCAATACATAAAATTAATCTTTCCTAACTAGTTATATAAAAAACTAATCATATTGAAAGTTTCCAATTTGCTGAAAGGATAGTGTCTCAGCGGGCGAGGCTTGTGACGTCACAAAAAGTGGCTGGGATAGTGTCTCGTTTCTACTTGTGTCATTTTCATGTCCTTATAGGTTTGTCAAGTTTAATTACGTGCTTTCTAGCGAAACAAAATTTCATAATAATTACATAAATTCAAATTTTTAAACATTAATATAATAATTTTCTATTTAACAGCAAAATATTATCACTTTCGTAAACGCGATATCATTTATTGGGACTTTGCAATTGACTTTCATACAGCAGTAATACATGTGAAATCCAAATTTGAATGATTAAATGTAGTGTGTGACCGAAGTTTCCTTTTAAGATGACATTAATTACCACGACGCTAATTACCGTCACCCCCGTTAAACATTTTAACTGTAAGTATTACTTTTATCTTCGTGCTCCGTGAACAATTAATTAAACTTGTTACAACCGAACTCAAAGATATTAGTGATCGCATAAAAGTATATAACAATTAATCTACAGGAAATTGTGTTATCCTGAATTCAGACAATATTCTTTGTTCAGAATGGCAGCCACCTGTGCAGTTTACAGAAAGGTTTCCATCTTTTACTGAATTATAAATTCACATTTTTATTGATTATTATCTACACTGTTTATTGACTCCATAACAGACTCTTTAACAAAAGAATGCTGTTTGTTTTATAAACCCCACGCTCTAATTTTGTTAGCTGACCGCATAGAAAAACATAATAATTTAGTTTTCAAAAGTTTATTTTTGGTTGTTATTTAATTTTCTGCTACCGTGTTTATATAGCTAGAATATTTTTTAGAGATACCACCGGTTATCTGGCTTAGCGTCCGTGAATCCGCACATTCATGATTACTTCATTGTATTTTTTTGTATTTTTTTTTTACTTTAATAAACCTATTTATAATTCTACTAACCCTTATTTATGGATAAGGATCATTCTTGTGGTATCATAGCAACATAAAAGCGTCACAGTTTGTTAAAAAAACGTCTAAATTAAGCTAAAAGTGAACTGGAATAAAAACATGATTTGAATTCTTCATTTTCTAATTTTAGTGATGTGAAAAATAGCAATAACTGCAGAAAGAATATATTTACTTCAATACATTACCAATATTTTATATTAGATTTATTACAGTTCGAAAAAGACGAACCATTTCCTCTTTTTGTCATACCCGCCCCGTCCTGACACCCATGTTCTTTAAATAGACAGATACACATAGATACTAATTAATCACAATACCAGAAGGATCCACTGCTAATCATTTTCTCTCATTGGTAGTGGAGCTACATCCACGTTAACGTAATCAGTACTCATCAGTATACGTTCCCCTTTTTTTTATTGAAAAGCGCGTAATACCAGTTTCTTATCCCAACTCCATAAACAATGCTGATCCAGTGTTTACGGTCAACTTCTACCAATCATTTATCACATCTCATGTACACAAGAGAAATGCTACATCAGCTTCTGCCGTCAACAATTTATTTATGTATCATTGAACAGACGGGATTCAAATATGCTTGTTCTGCTTCACATTCTTCGAATTATTTGAAGCAAGATTGTTAGTGACCTGAAGATGGCAAATAGGAGTCAGCCAAAACGTCGCCGAATCTACGGAGGTTCCTACAATAATAATCAACACACGAAATCATTCAGCATGCAAATACGGTGGATCATGCATAGGAGAGAGGAGTAACCCACACAAAGTTAGAACTCAGGAACACAAGAATAATATCCGCAAAGGCGAAACGGAACGATCACGAATAGCCGAACATGTTTGGAACGAAGACCACCGAATCCAATGGGATAACCTACAGATACTGACAAAGGACGAGAATAAAACTCGCCCAAAACTCAAAAAAGCCACTTACTGGCGAAAAATGCGATGGGTCAAGCTAATGCAGAAAAGAAACTCATATGAATCCCAATAAAGCGCAAAGAACTTTGGCGCCATGTAACTGCGCAACATATGTCAGTTCAACCAATATGGGACTACTGTTGCAAAACAATTATCATCCCTATATTTGTATTGTGAACTTCACACAATTAAATACACCAGTTCTACTCTGTTAAATTATACCAGTCATCCACTCATAGACTAAATCACTGATTTATGCTATATAAATAACAAGTGTTACAAGTTTTGATTCTCGCAATTTAAACATGAACCATGAAGGTCTGCACCGGATGAGCAATCACCAATTGGGGTTTTTCAAACCCACCTTTTTGCGCAACCATACCCGAGAGAGGCCAGCACGGAAGGACAATATATTATAATTGCATTATCAATGTATACCAAAAACTTATTAAAAATTTCACAAAATAGTTTCAACCACCTTAACAATTTCGAAAGATAGTTATACTACTGATGAAGATAACTGTAAGTGTTATCGAAACGTTTAGATTGTATAATTTCAATATAAAAATGCACCATAAAAACCCCAAAAAGGATAATATGAACATGAAACCACAGTTACAAAACACTTACAACACAGAATTGCTGTTTTATAGAACGTTAGTTTATTTATTATTGTCCGTCATCAGAAATATTTGAAATTGAACATGTTGGAAGCTTTAATTTATTACAAATCGTTTGGAGATTGATTACCAATTACACGTTAAAATTCCAATTCTTTGAGTGTCAGGTATGTATTTTTCTCTAGATTTCATTACCTTGAATAAATTAATAGTATATTGCACAACAAGTGTTGAAATCGACTTTTCAACACGTGTTTTACACGATACTTTTCCGACGACCACCATAAAAAAATCAAAAGTAGGTATATTATTTTATTGATTAAAGTTAATTGGTATTATTTTATTAATTAAAGTTAATTGTGAAATTTTGACAGTTTTGGAAATGTATTGATGCTAGAACCCGGTGGTTTTCTTCTGTAGATAAGAAATTTTGAATTTTTTGCGCGGCACAACGATATTCTGTAAGCACCTCAGGAACCACTAATGAAGTTTCACACAGCAGCAGCGACTTGGTACCAGAAGTGGATGCTGCAGCTTTTTCACGCAACGGCGGCTGTTTGGTGCCAGAAGTCGATGCTACTGCTTCAACAATGTGTTTCGAGATTTCTATCTTTTTACTGATCGAGTCATTTACATAACCTTCAGCAGTCCCGCTCGACTGCCATCCGCCATGGCGTTGTAGGGCTAGAAGGTCACCAGTTTTGTCAGCAACAATTGTTGCTGATGTTCTTCTGTATGTGTGTCCTGTATATGTTTCTGGGTTAGGCAGCTTCAAAAACTTGGCAATGTCTTGAAGTATTTTGCCTAATTTGTTAATGCCCACATATTGTTTTGTACATTTTCCTTTTTGATAATTGATAAAGAATTTTTTATTCTTGTCAGTCATTGTTGAGGGTCGCAGGTTCATATATTTTTTACAGACACTATAATAATTGTCTGAAATAACAAATTGTCTCGGTTTCTTAGCTTTGGTATAAGGCACATCAACAATTAATGCTGAATTCACATCTTTAACATTACCCAGTTTGACATCAATTTCACCTTTCCTCATGCATCCACAAACTCCATAAATAAGGGCCGTCTAAAAATATTTGAGATTAGAAATTGAAATTCAAATGTCATGTTTACATACTTTTGTTAATAAAGCACTTCATCAGGAGCTGTTTCCAAAAATGTTTTGATGTCGTTATTAGTTAAAACATTTTTTTGGCACATAATTTACTAACTGCTTCTTTAACAGAGCTTTTAACTTGGGATACGGAGCAATATTGACATCATGTTTTGTTATTAGTAAGGTTCCTCGAAGCATGGAATATATTGACCACAACGTACTGGATTTATATTGGTCGCCGAAATATGCCAGTAATACTTTTTCAGAAAAACAATTTACTTTACTTTTAAGTCTCCAGTCCATGAATTGTTTATAAGCATATTCATAACGCTCTTTCGACATTGATGGTAACAAATTCTCACATGCTTTTGCGGCTTTTTCTGCGATTTCCGGAGGGGTAAGGTTTTCATAATTATCACTGTCGCTTTCATTATTGTTAAATTCCATTTTTTATTCAAAGTTGGAACTGTTTTACTTGGATATGTTCGTCAGTTTCAGAATTCACAAATGACAAATGTCAAATTTCATTGGTAACCATGATTGCACTACCAATGTTGAAAATTTTAATTCATAATTAATTAAAATTTTCAACATCGCTGACAGCCAATCAGATTGATTGATTTTATATTTTACACAGTAACTCCCTCCATTCGCAATCTCCCACTTTCAGTAACAAAAAACGGTGCAGAATTCAATACATTTCATAGTGGTCGTCGGAAAAGTCTGTTTGAAAATTACCATTCATTACGCACCTGGTAAGCGTGATTTTGGAAACTTCGTTGCTTGGTAATGAAAATACATCATCTAAAAGTATATTAAGTGTAAAATTTATTACTGTGCACGGTACATCGTTTGCAAATTTAAATTTAGAGGACAGTTTACCACATTTCCTTTTGATAAATGTTTATCACAAATAGATCATATTTCGATGATAATTCTTGAGGTACTTTTGGGAACGCAGTTTGTACCTATGATGGAATTCTTTTTTCTATTCAGTGCCGAAAGGCTATCGCTTTCACACGTATGTTAATTTAAAGTAACGAAGACTGTAATTGGTAAATTAGGATTTAAGAGAGATATTATGGAAGATGGCTGAAACTAAAAGACGTTGAGGTCAGTCTTGATAGGGATGTTATAGCGCCAAAGATCGAGTTTTACGGTTCGGACCGCACACACGAAATGTTTGTTTGACGGTGGTTCAACTATTTATGCTCTTACCGGAGAGGATTAAATGAAGTCTATCGTAGGAAATCTTCCGTTAGCCTTGATTTGGGGTAATTTTTGTTTCACCGCGGGTGTTACCGTTTGTCGTTGTAGCGAGGCAACGTTGTCGAGTGCTCGGAATGGGGTAAGGTGTTTATTGATGCCAACCCTTATTCCTTTGGATGTTTATCGTACTTGTGTGCAGATTATTGGTGATATAGTTCATGCTTATTTGATGGTTTCGTGTGCACAGCCGACCCCTTAACAAATAGAGGATTGCTGTAAATATGTAACGCTTAATTAGTTCCTGTAAATATAAAGTTCGTTTTAATAAATGTGTATATGAAGATCAAGAGCGATTTGCTAAAATTGGTGTAAAGATAATTTAGGAATCAAGAAGTTGATGAGTGCCGTCGATAAAATACCGAAAGAAGTTATCTCAGTTTCGTTATGAGAAAGAACGGAAGTCTCGATGACCATTCTGCGCATTGTGAGATATGTATGTGTTTTTAATGAACAGTTTATTTGTATTACTTAGACGGGTGAATATGTCTTTAATAAGTATAAAAAGCGTATTCATTCGTAGATTATTTATTTCATAAGGTGGTTACTTGTGTCTTACTTTGATTTCGCTAACTAAAATTACGTATTATCGATTGCCAAATTTATTATTGTTCCGATTTATTTTTGGTGTTATTTCAAAATTTAAGATAGATAAACTTGGGAAACTGAGCTTGCAAGTATCAATCCTGGTTATTTATTAGGTATATAATATTCTGTGTTTGTAGCTACCGCATCAGCACACCCAATGTTGATTGAACACATGTGTAATTTTATTTTAATATATGAAGGTGTTAATAATTAGCTGGTATTATTTCATTTTTGGTTGATATTATTATAATGTTTTCCTTTCTCACCAACTCTATTTTTAATTACGTTTAATCAAAATTTAAAACATCGAAGATCGTGTTTATAGGCAAGTTGCAGTATGGTTTAATAATTTTACGAGAGTTGGTGTTTTACTATTTAGATTTTGGATGATACAAGTTCATTTTAAAAAGCGCTTTGAAAGATACCGTACCGAGTATGTCGTTGACCGAACAGCTCGCTTATTTGCACGCTAATGATTGTGTTCCGAGTAGTCGCACATAGTTTTGAAGTTATTATAGGAATCAACTACCGACTGCGATTCGTAGATTTACCTGGATTTGCCTTGAGAGGTAAGCAGTTTGTTTATTTGTTTGGGGATGAGCTGTGTACTATTCGGGTTAGCTATTACGACCACGATATTGACGTTGATTCAATTTTAGGACTTTATTGATACTTGATCGTGTTTGTTGTGACATATTCCTCGTTTTAAATTGAATAATTAATTACCGTATTGATCAGATATTTTTCGTTATCTGAGACAATAATTTTGACGTTGAAGTTTATCGAAATATTTAATGTGTTTAGGGTTTTATTATCGCAATTTTCCGGCTTTTATGAGAAGCTTAAGATTTTATTGAAGTTCAGGTGAATTCTACCTAGAATTTTTGGAGCAGAATTTTGATAGAACGTTTTATTTTAAGTAAACTTTATGGTTTCCTACTAGTCCATTATGAAGATCTAGTTTATGACGTTTTCCCGCTATAAATGTATCTAACAGGTGGCGCCTTTGTGACCTTTTTCTCGATCTCGAGGTTATGAAGTTCTGACGAGTGCCCTTTTGCAGTATTAAGTAAGAACCTCGGCAATACCACTGAGCTATGTCCATCACCTTTACGGGTTGATGCTCCAGTGAGTGTTTGGCCCGTAACAAATGAATGCACGTCATAAATTTATTTAGTTATTTTCAACAAATTATTCATGTTGCTATTTGATACGTCAGTGTGATTAAAACAGGGATAGATACAATCTCAGATGTTAGAACTGCACAAATTAATAGTATGCATTGGAAGTTATATTGAAATACCTATACATTGTTACTTTGTTCTTAATTCATGTTTATCCATGCAACAGTATCGTAAATAAATTGTATTAAAAATGGAACTCTGCGAACATTGGATTTAACCACTGAAGCTTACCCGTCCATAATCTATAGTATATAGTGGCGCAATAACAGCAAAGAACTGATAGTCAGGAAACCAAAAAAACAAATAAATACTTTTTTTAGTCACATAGAGATTCCAGTAGAAAATTGTCAATTGTCCAGATCTAAATTATATAAGAATATACCGTAAACAATTTTCTTTCCAGAATTGCAAAACCCATTTTTATTTTAATCATTATTTTACAGAACTTAATTTATTTTCTAGAAATTATTTTATTTTGCAGGCATCAATCGTCAGTGTTCCAACAGCAAAAACTTATCCAGTGCACAAATGTGTGATATAGTCCGCACCTAGGGTCTAAACTTCGATGGACAAGATGATTCACTTACGTTCCTCGAACGTTTGTACGAACTCCAATAATATCTAGAAAATTACCGGTAACGACAAAGTCCATACACTTCCAGAATTGTTAAAGGAAATGCCCCTACTATTTAACACTGATGAGCGGATACGAATCAATTTCGACACCTAACCAAATCGAACGAGTATTCAAAGACTTATGTTCATAATATAAATGCTACATCAAACTTCGAGACGTCAGAAACTTACCGGAACTATTAACTACCTTGGAAACAGTTTGATGAATCCCATTCACTACGAACACCGATGCAGCCAGCCAATTCAGCTCTGCAGATGAAGTTGCATCAAGAAATCCGTGCATCTATAAAGAAAAGAAACAGCAAACCCGAATAAACACCACCGCCACCATAATTAAACACATACAAGGGCACATTGTAACAGATTATTTACACTATTCTGCGCCAGATGCGGCCAAATGCGTATTTTATCTAAACCTTGCCCATATCCAAGCCACCATGGAGGAAATTCCGCTGAAATAACAAACCCCTTAACCAGTTATCCAGCCACCACATAAACCCAAACCTGAAAATAAAGCACGAGATACACGAAAAAAGAAATACTCACCAAAAATGGATACACTTGCACATCGGAAAATATTCTTCCTGCCAGTACAAATATGCTAAGCAGTATTTCACGCCTCCATTGATACCTTCCCAAATTACCACTTCAGTGTTGTAAGTGTTGAACGTAGGTCTTGATTTCTTATACCATAATTCAGAATTCATGCATCTGAACAGCAAATTGAAAAACAATAGCAATAAACCCTAACCTCGGGCTTTAAGGACTTCACGTACCCAACAGATACCTTACATTAATGTAACAACAACGTCGTCCTTTTCATATAATACCCATTCAAGTACCTTTCCAATCATACGTACCTACGTGAGCCAGTCCTCACAAAACACCCCAACCACTGGCATCCTCTAACAAAATACCAGACATACCAGTCAGTGCATTACAGCAACACAACCAATCCACCAAGAAAACACACACGTACTAGACCACCAAATAAACCGGGCACAACCAAAATTGAAAATAACTTACCCATGCACCCAAAAAACACCCACGAATACAATCATCCCTACCTAATTTTACACACAGCTTCCAATACAAGCCATCACAGAAGTTACCAATCTTCAACTCTCTATCCCATTAGCCATCTATTATTCACATGCAGTGTTTCTTGCGCACTCGGAAAGGAAGAGGTATGTAATAATGCGAAAAATTCCATTAAGCAAAAAAGTCACTCTAATTTAATTGTATGTTTCATGATATTTTGATATTAAATTAATTACAGGTCGCCCAAAACGCGCCAGCGGCGGTCCAAATACAATCCCACTCTCTTGATCATTTCCATTATTGTTATTCTTATTGGCAGGGAACCTCCGGCCAATTCATTATACTTGTTACTCACTACTTTATCTTCCCTTTTCTTTGTTAAAAGCAGATAATGCCAGTTTGCTAACCCTAACCCTGTAAAATCAGACATCCGTTTTTTACGCTCAATTACTTTTCATATACGGGGCAAGGATAGACCCGCTTCTGTTATCAACACATTTACGTATCATTGTAGCAGACGGTGGGCTGACATGCACTTAATTAAAATGTACCGTTTTATTACCACTTTCACCATTTACAAATATGAACACCACAGCCCAGTAAAGCTCATTCCTAATATCCCGATAGATCTAATTATTTTATTTTATGCGTGTAGATAAACGAATTCACGCCATTTTTTCCAAAGAAGGTGTTATTTATCGTGTCGATTAGTGAAAGTTTCAATTCTTTTACCAGTTATTCATAGTTTATAAAAGCCTGACTGACCTCTTTAAATATTCAATTATATTTTCATGCCGACATAATAGTCATTCATAATCAGTTTTAATATAACAAGAGAATCGAAAACAATCGATTATTTACGAGTAACACGACGTAATCTGCGAGAAACCACGAGAGCGTAGCTCGAGTGGTATTTTAAGGATTATGTCGAGTTATGATTGAAAAATAATCATTATTTTCTAACGCTCGAGTGGTATTCGTTACGATTATATAATGAATAGACCGATAAAAATAAATTATTATACTTATCATTTATTTTGTATTAATATTGAACGTACAATTATTGTAAAATATTGTATATAAATTATTATCCATTATTTTTCCTTTATAGGACCCACCGAAAAACCGAAGTGATTAAACCACGTCGTCAAAGGTATATTAGTTTATCAATACGTGGTAACTATGTAAAATTTGTAGTTGCGATTGGCCGAATTTGTGATAAATTATGTAATCGTCATTAATCGTTGCTAAAAGTAGTTCATACATTGCATATTAAACAAAAATATTCATAACAAACAAAGGTAGATATTAAATCTTATCTATAAATGATAAACAGATTACGTACACATCTATTTACTTGTAAAGCAAATAAATCATATATTTTTATTATGAATCTTACACAATTAAATCTATCAGTTTTACTCAGTTTACCAGAACAGACGCGCAGACTTCATCATTTATTTATGTTATCTAAATCACCTGTATTAATAAAGTTTTGATCTAGCAGTTTAGTTGGGAACCATGTGGATCTTTGCCAGGCGATCTCAAATTCAATTATGACAAGAGTTCTCCATGACGGGTTCCTTCTCGTGATCATACCCAAGAGAAGGAAATATGGGTATGCTGAATAAGATTACTCTATGTACTTGCATTGTTAACTTATACTAACCCTATTTATTTTATGACATTATTAACTGATTCTCAATTAATTCAAATTTTTTCATGTAACAGTGTAATAAATAAATTGTAATTAAAAATCCACTCTACCAACCTTGGACTTAACTATTTAAGCTTTTAGTTTGATAATGGCTTTTTTCAGAATTGTTCGATTCATTCATATATCCATTTTAATAGATGCATCTCTTGTTAGATTGAAAGCATGTTCTGATACAAACTAACCTTACCATGCGTATGTTTAGGTCAGTAGGTTAACTGTATCCTTCATTACTGGTTGCTTTGGTGTGAAGATATTTTGACTGATTCGGCTTATTACGCACTATTCTGTACTTTATCGTATGTGAAGCGTGTCTTTTAATTCGTGAAAGAAAGCAATTGTGCACGGCTCTTTAAGTAAACTTTTTAAACGCTAGGCTACTGATATTTTAGAGTACAGTATAATGTCGCCATTAATAATATATGGCATAAAAATGCTTGACCGTTAGTGGTGGAGAACTATCAATATTTATTGATAGTCTTGACCATCGTTTCCTGTCGATAGTTTTTATATATTATCGATAGTTTTCGATAGTTGCTGTGGGACTGCGCATTCTTATATGGTCTGTGCCTGTGCATAGATCAAATTTGTCTATGGTCTGTGTACAATACGTAACGCTCACATCTCTAATAGCTGTACCTATTATTGTTTGCACGCACCCATCACTAATAAATCCGAAATCACCGAAGTACCGAAAATGAAGTTAATAAATAAGGTTACACTGGTTAGCAGACAGCCGTTACAATTTATTTATTAATTATTTTAAGTTCTTGTGAATTGTCTTCGTGTTATTGTGAATACGATTGTTGACACTCAATAAGCATGGTTCTTAAATATCAATTCAAACAAATCTAAAAGGAGAAATAGTTGTAAGTGAAGATTATCCAATTATGCAACTTAGAACAACTAATGTAGACCAAAGAAACAGTCAAACTAATAATAAATTAAATTCGTTATGCTTAGATATATGGCTTCCAAAATTCTACGGCCTCCAGGGGCAGACAAAGAGGCACTTCTTTAAGTTCTCTGAGGCATGTGCCTTTTACAGATAAGTTAATATTTACCACAATTGCATTTATATGATTAGGTTTTTAAGGCACACTTTTAATAATATACTATGTACACCAAATTTCAATTTTCCTAAATAATTGAGTGAGGTGATACGAATATTTGGATATGATCACACTTTTACTTCAGGTGAACCCACTCAGACGGAAATGCAACAAAGTACACAACCAAAAAGTGTTTCAGATACCGATACTGCCGATACATTTCAAAATGTCAGTACCGTAGATGGAACACAACAAAAAACCAAAAATGCAAAAGTTTGGTAGTTTTTCAAAAGATCTGATGACAAAAAATTTGCAAAATGTATTGATTCTGGAAATGAGTATAAAACTAATGGCAATACATCAAATTTAAGTGACCATCTAAAAAGATTCCAGCCCAAACTAGTAGACAGCAACAGCAATTCTGTTGCCAGTGGTAGTGCATTGTCTTCTGCAGGATCCAGTACTCGATCCACAACTAGGTCAATAAGTCCTTTTTTCAAGAGGGAGATTAACATAATGAAAACTCCGTACGGAAAAAGCAGCTTGATAAGGCACAACATTAATGATTGCCACTGATTTGCAAGCATTTAACGTAGTCAACGACACTGACTTCAGAAATGTTGTGCATTTGTTGGATCCTCGA
The DNA here is from genome assembly GCA_036346205.1 of Vesta saturnalis. Classification (NCBI taxonomy): domain Eukaryota; kingdom Metazoa; phylum Arthropoda; class Insecta; order Coleoptera; family Lampyridae; genus Vesta; species Vesta saturnalis. Next base: position 85,885 of record JARFJB010000335.1, read on the forward strand.
TCTGCCTAGGAAATTTACAATACGCGAAAAAATAATGAGGAAGGCTTACAACGATAGTTGTCAGAAGCCCAAAGAAATTTTAAAAAATGTCAAATATATTGCTAACACGTCGGACTCCTGGTCATTAAGAGCAACTGAGTCATACTTGACCGTAACCTGTCATTTTGTTACCAGTGATTTCCAATTAAAATCTGCAGTGCTTTTTACAAAACCAGTGGAAAATGGTATTAACCATACTGCAGAAAATATTTCTTCTCCATTACATGACATTTTTCTTGACTGGAATATACAAAATAAAATATCTTGCATTGTAACAAACAATGCACCAAATTTGATCAAAGCCTGTGAACTTTTGAAAATTAAAAGTCTTCCCTGCTTCGCGCATACGTTCAATTTAGTGGTGCAGCACACTGTTACTAGAAATCACTTAAGGATATTATAGCGAAATGCAAAGAAATTGTAAGATTTATAAGAAGTAGCAACGTTTCCACAGAAATCTTCAGGAAGGAGCAGGATACCAGCGCTCCTTACAAGCTAGTACAGGAGGTAACAACACTCTGAAATAGCGCGTTCCAAACGATTAAAAGAATTCTGAAAACACGTGACGCACTCTATAGAACTCTTCTGAAAATTCCTAAAGCTCTTCAACCTCTGGCTACACAAAAAGTAGTAGTTTTGAAAGAAGTAGTGAATATGTTGATTTATTTTGATACAAACGTCCTTAAATTTTTCAAAACAGCTGCACTATTAATTTTCTTAACATCTGTTGGTTTTTATCCGGTTGTTTTAAGCTTTCTTGACTTCTAATAGGCATCGATTTAGGGTAATATTGATAACCATTTATAGGAACCTTGTATGCTGAAATTTTTCCACATGAATGCATTAGAGGTGCCATGTACACGTTCAACTGCTACTTTTCAGGTTGAAACAACTACTGTAATGATTGATGTACAATTATTTCATAACTTTTTTTAATTCCGCATTGTAGAACTCCCTCCTCATATCAGTTTGTGTGTGCTTAGGAATATTTTGCAAACAAAACAAAAATATATTCATTAGATCCGCGACTCGTTTACCACTGCTGCGTTTAATTAGAACAGCTCAGATATATTTAGAAAAATGCATTTATTATTACTAAAATATTTGGAAGTCCTTTATTGACCAGAGCGTAAGTAGTAATTTCTACTGAGCCAGCTTGAAATAGATAATTTAAGCTCTTGAGTACTACACAATGTCGTGGAATATTTCTTCTTGTCGGTTTGTGCAGTTCTACACCACCAGTTTTACTCACTTTGTCACTTTGGATTTTGGTATGATTTCTATGGTGAAATTCGTTGAATGTGCAAACCAATTACTTGGTATGGCAGTCCAAAAGTCTTACCATCTGTGTTAAGGTAGAGATTTGGCTGACTTCAGTTGAAATACAATGCGGTACCTTCGTTAAAGGCAAATATATACCTGTCACCTGCACTAGTTGTGAGAAACGCTCCCTTCTTATTGACTGCTCCTGAAAATTTTAATGGTAGAGATCATCGCCTTGTTTCGCGGCATCGCTGTGATGACAATTTATGTATTATTGTCATTTGCTGGTGCACACGCCAACCAAATCTAACAATTGTCATCATTGCTGGCTACCTTGTAGTACCTAAAGAGGTGGTCGTTGTAACAACGGAATTATATGAATGTGGTAACATCTTTATAACAGTAGGCTTTAACTTAACTTAACTTTTAAATATATATATATATATATATATATATATATATATATATATATATATATATATATATGCGTCGAAGTACGGTCTATCCGTTATTAAAGGAGATATCAAAAAAAGTAATTTACAAAAAAAATAGGCAACTCCCAACTTCGCATTATAAAATTATTTTCGTATTTACAGGGTGTTACATATTACCGTGGTAAACCAAACATACTTTTTTTAAATGGGACACCCTATATATTATTTCAAATCTAGATTAAGCTCATCTCCCCCATACCTCCAATATAGGTTTCATTACGCTATACAGGGTATAATCAAAAGTTACGGTCAATTGTACACAAAAATCATTCTCATTTCAACGTCCTGTATACCATAGACAGAATAACCTAACAATAATTTTTTTCAGGCATAATTTTTTGACATTGGTACAGTGTTACGAGGAAGTTCTATTCTTTATTATTGCACCAGTTGAATATAGAGCGAGCCAAAATTCGAACACACGATTTTGTCAAAAAAGTATGTTTGGTTCACCCTGTTAATATGTAACACCCTGTAAATACGAAAATAATTTTGTAATGTGAAGTCTGAAGTTGCCTATAATTTTTGTAAATAACTTTTTTTGATATGTCCTTTAATAACGGATATATCGTACTTGACGCACTAATGCCACATCCTGTATATATATATATATATATATATATATATATATATATATATATATATATATATATATATGTGTGTGTGTGTGTGTGTGTGTGTGTGTGTGTGTGTGTGAAAACCGGGGTCTTCGTGGCATCGTGAAATTAATCGTCGACGCGGCATTTAGAATTTTTTATTGATAAAATTACTATTAACCACCAGTATATAGAAAAACGTGAATATTCGATCCGGTGCATTATATATACTGAATGGGGGTTCTGTGGTGCACTGAGGTCACAAACAAATTTTTTAACGCATGTGTTTGCAGAAATCATACAATAGATTTTATGATTTTGTAAAATGTTCGAAACCTTCACCCGTTATTTTAAAGATTTGACTTAAACCTGAACCTTTTTCTTGACATTCTTGCAGGTTGAAAAAACTTAAACTGTTTCATTTTTAATAAATAGATTACACTCTTTCGGAAAATTATTTTCAGCAGTTTAATAATCAGGTTTGTAGTCACTTCCGCAAAATTTTGAATCACAAGCATTTTGTAATAATTAAATCAATAATTTATACAGTTTCACCAAAGAATTTATAATGAAGCCACGAAAACAACAGCCGCTTTTACAAGATGATGCAGCTTCATTTTCGGTGGTAATAACAGAGACGTATAAGATTAATAATACTGAATAATTGATTTATTGTTGCCGTTCCTACTAGTATTATTACATCATAGAAAGTATCTAAAATGCTAAACTGTTTATTATGTTCAAACATAAACTTACTAAAATACATTCAATAATATAAATATACAAAATAATATAAAAAATGTAAGTCATCGGCTTATTTTTTTTTGAAATGTTGAAATTTCTTTTCAATAGAGCAATAGTTCTATTTTTACAAAAGTTTTCTAAAAACTGTTTGATTTCATTCGTATTTGGATATGATGAACCCTGTGTTAAAAAAGAGCCAAAATGTTTCTTTATCAATGAAATTTCTACATCTGTCCACCTCTTCTTTATTATTATTTTATTTTATACTTTTGAAGTACCTGGTGCTTCTGTTTGGCTGACTTTACTGAATTCATGCTGCATCGTATTTCGATCCAGATCAGTCGCAGTTTCTTCAGAAGAAATTTCTTTACTAAAAGGTGAACCAGTATCCTTGCCTTGGGTTTTATGGAACTCTACATAACAAAATTATAACAAACCATTAGATATGTCGAGGGAGTAAAAAAATTATATGGAACGGCACAATTCAGCCCCAGGCACAGATCCACTTCTTTTTTGGAAGGTAATGCTATCATTGTATTTAATTTTTCATTTTCGCAATTTAAACTTGTTCTTTTTCAGATAAATGAAAATGATTTTAGACCTTTAGAGTTACTGGCGCAAAAATATCTATGCATTCCAGCGTCATCGGTGAAATCGGAGAGAATATTCAGCAAGGTTGGGCAAATAGTAGCAGAAAGAAGAGCGAGACTAAAGCCCAAAAATGTCGATATACTGGTTTTCCTAAATAGAAACAACTGAACTGATTAGTTGAGAAATAGATTAATTAACGATGAATTATAAAAAAGTCATGTTTTAACAAATGCATAAATAATTAGCAGTAGTAGATTTCTTTCTTTTACTTACACTTAACACTATCGAAACCTATCGATAGTTGTCGATAATTATACCTACCGACAACTATCGATGGTCGCGACTATCGATAGTTCTCCACCACTATTGACCGTTAACAGAATTAATTTTGAATGCGAAACATCGAAAAGGTAAATATATTACGTATGGTATTGTAACTTTAGCTACCTCTATGTGAAAGAGAGAGAGAGAGAGAGAGAGAGAGAGAGAGAGAGAGAGAGAGAGTAAGGGCGTCCAACAAGAGCGCGATAACTTCTAGCGGAGGTATGAATTCCTATAAAAGTATATCAATTTAATATGCTTACAAATGAAATATTTCTGTAGAATGAATAAAGGTTAACTAATGTGTAATATAGGAGGTTGTGCAGAGATATTAATTGCCGACTCGTAATAAACATTAAATAACGTACAGTTAGCATTTCAGTATTATAGAGTAAAATTCTGCGACGCAATATGTTGCTTTGAAATTTAATAAATTTCCGATAATAAATTCTCATGCGGAAGTTCCGTGTTTGGAACGCATTAATGAAAGCTTTTACATTCCTAATATATTTGGTTGATAACGTTGAGTTTTAAATTATCACAAAGTAAGAAAAGGGTTAGTAATTACAGTGATAGAGGATGAGCTTCGCTTTGTGGTTAAAGTTATGTGATTCCTAATATAAATATAATAAATATAATATAAAAGTTAATGGGGTAGCGTACACGGTAGACCACCGTGGTAGCGTAGTTACATCACAGATCCAGCGCCGACCGTAATATCTAGAATGAGTTACCATTGGTCATATTTAAGGCAAGAGGGTAAATCGTGATAGTGTTTGACGTGAAACCCAGGTAATGAAGGGAAGTACAGGTTTGGGGAAGACATTTTGCTAGTTAGATATCTATGAAACTAGATGTTGCAACCATAAATTGTATTTTGACGGAAAAGGGTCAATTTTGCCCAAACTGTCATAACGTAAAGTTTAGTGAGTTTCGAGTTACATAAACCCATGTTGGGATTAATTAAATAGATATAACGTACAGACCATAAAGTTAATTTAAAACGAAAGTGTTTTAATAGGTTGATTAATACATTTGAATTTTAATAAAACAGTGTTATAGGTAGCTCCCCCATCGGGCTTTAAACGTTCTCTCGTACCATAATCTCGTAGTTATCCCTTTAATGCATAAATAGCTATTAATATTCAAGACGACCTCCGGCCCGTACGTTCTGCGATTATTCACGAGTGCTAATTAATTTTTCCGTAAATAAGATCAAAACTTATTTCGCATTTGACGTCTATTAATTTATATGCACAGGATTATTGAATCAGAAATCATATTAAATATTTCAGTACAGTTTTAGTAATTACATCTCACATCAGTGTTTAATAATGAAGACATTAAGTAACGTTGATACTTATTTTGATAAACTTCTGCGTTTTCCTAAATTTAATTAACGATTGTATGATTATGATTCTGAACTTAGTTGAATAGATTTAGCTATTTATGTAAATCTAAAGGCAAGTATATTAAGATGTCAGAAAAAAAGGGTAAGTGTTTGTAACTTATTAGTTAGAATTATTTTCAAGTTCGGTAATTAAGTAAAAACACTTTCCCTATATTTATTTTCGAAATTAAGTTTTGAATAGAATGGCGGCCTTAGAAATTTTATTAACCATTTTAAATTAGTTTATGGTAAGTGTGAATGTTTCAAGTCACATTTTAGCTAATTTACATCTTACAATGATCTACGGCCTTCACCATTGAATTTACTTAGCAACTCGTTTATTTTATAAGCACATGCGACGTCTGTGATACAATAGAGGTTAAAACAAACATGACAGGTAAGTGATTACTTACCGTTTTATATCACGGTAGGTAAAAAATTAGTATGCTTCATCTATGCACTTGCATTTAGGTAATTTCGCTTTCTTAAATAAAAAAACATGGACGGAAAATAGTTTAAACATCACTAAAGTGAAGATTTGATCTAATCGCCGTGCTCCAAATATTGTCTTCCATAAGTAAATAACCCTTACCGTTCTTAATACTTAATATACCCATTATTCCAGTACGCTTTCGAAAAAATTAATCATTTAAATATTTTGCTTCTGTTAACTACTGTTTCAAGCAACTGTAATGTAAAAAATGATCATGAGTGCATTTAATAATCATAGAATACTGTCCATTATTTAATAAAACTAAACACGCCCATCAGTAATTTATAAATATTATATAAATTCCGATTGTATAATTAACATATATAAAGTACATTCTAATTTCTAGAATATAATATTTCATTACTTACGGAATGAGATTCTTAGGTCATTGATTTCTAATGAATTGGTTATAAACTCTTTTTAAGATCTTTTGAAAGGAAACTGAACTAATTTGTATTTTGAAAATGTTATATCAAGCAAAGAATAAAGAAGTAAAATGTAAACATAGATATGCGAGAAATGAAGCTGCATAAATATTTTATTTGAACAATGTACTGAACCATAATACACAAGTGAAATTTTAATTAAATTTGTTGACAATTGGATAACATAGATATAAGTAGTGAAAACTATTACTTTGGGCATTTATAAACTTATGAGTTTATATTTGGTCTTGGGGTACTTTTAGAGATTGTTCGTCGTTCCTCCTAACCCTATGTAAGCATCACAATACAGATCGTTGAAATATACCGACAGATTTGATTCAGATCTACATGAATAGTATTAACCCTTAATAACTAGTGTTACATATGTGCACCGCAAATTTAACACATTTCTATATTTTATTGTTTAGGCACTTTACAAACTGGCCATTAGATGGCGGTAAAACACCTTCTGAGTACATCACTTTATCATAATTTCCACGTTTTACGGTTATTAATTGTTTTTTGTGTGTGTAGTGTAGTGAGTTTTGAAATATTATGATCAATGGAGCCTACTTTCGAGGAGGTATTATTTATTTGAATTAGTTTGTAAGTAACTACCAATGTATTCGTAGTTTGACTACTAGTGATACATGTTGTAAGTGGAATATTACTTTTTTTGCTGTAGCTCATCCCCCTTTCTTGTAATTTGATACGAAAGTTTAGCGTTACATATAAGTATCGCTAGGATAATATGGGAGTAAAATTGTATAGATATTTTTTTAAATCAAATTCTAATCTTCACTTTGGTTGTAGGTGGAAAATACATATATTACATCCTATCATACTTTCCACATGTTCTACGGTTATAAGTTATTCTGTGTGTGTAGTTAGTTGATGTGCAACGTGTTGTTTTGAAATATTCTGATCAATGGATCCATTCTTGGTCCCTTGCTATTCCTAATATACACATTTATCACCAATACGCTGATGACACTATATCTTTCATTTGAACAAAATGAAAAAACTCAAGCACTGGTTGCCATCAACTGTGACCTGATTTCAATTTACTACGATTCTTTAGATCATTGTTTGGTAATTAGTCAAAAAAAAAATCAGCAGCGACAGTATTTGGGGAGAAACTTAATCTCGAAAATGTTAGGGAATTTTCTGAGATCTATGTAAATAATTCGGCGATTTCATTTCAATATCACGCACGGAACTTAGGATTGCACTTTGATGCAAACTTAAGATTTACCGACCACATCACCAAGACACTTCAAAAATCATACATGAATTTCAAATTTATTTATCCTCACTGTCAATATCTTCCTTTACTCTTGAAGACACGCCTTTATAGAAGCTTGGTTTTATCACACCTCGATTACAACGATGTAATTTATGGTCCTTGTTTAAAAGGCACAGATAAATCCCATTTAAAAGCTACAAAACTCTTGCTTGCGGTCAGTCTTTGGGATAAAAAAATACTACCATATTCATTATAAATTAAAACAAATTTGATGACTAGACATGGATAATAGGCGATATCTTCATACAGGTCATTTAATACACAAACTACTCAATTCTAAAACCCCAGCTTATTTATATCGCAGAATCACTTTTCGTTGTGACGTTGAAAATCTTAATCTTAGGTTTAAAGGTAGATTAACGTCTTCTCTTAGCATTACTGACATTTGTGAATGTTCATTTTCACATAATATAATCAAAATATTTAAACATTCATATCGATTCACAAACTATTCTTTTACCAAATTTAAAAGATTTCTTTATAACAGTCTCCTGCAAAATTAATAAAAAAAATACGCGTAGATGTACTACATGAGACCGACTTTACCTATGCGATAATATGCTACATAGTTCAAAACTGATATGGATGTACTTACTACTGTGCCGAATGTAGGGTTAACCATCTTGTTGAACTTCACCCTTAATATATCTCTAAATTACATGTTAACCGCCATAAAGCAAATAAAGTCCTTAAAACTTTTTCTACTAAATAACCCGTCCTTTCAGACGTGGTTTTACGCTCCAAGAATATATTTGCCGACGACCATTTAGATGTAGAAGCAGTTTATACGGAGCCACCTGACGGTGCACCGAAAGATGAGGTTTCTCTGGTAACGAGGATGCCTATGGAGATTTGGACAAAATAAATGGAAACCAGCTTCGCGCACCAGTGGAAATTTGTGGGATGAATAATAAGCGGATAATTACTAATTCTGTACCAGTACGAAAAAGCCTTTTTCTAAAAAAACACAAAAAAAAACAAAAAAAACAGACTTTTCTGGGTTTGTTAATCTTACGCCTGTTGATATATTTGAAATATTTTGGGGCAATGATATTATTGAATATTTAGCGCTTGAAACTAAAAAATACGCTCGTTTCAAAAATGCACCCGATCCTAAAATTACTTTTGAAGAAATCAAATGTGCCCTGGTAGCAAAAAGTATATAATAGGGAAGAGAGGCAATGTCCGTATTAAATATCGTATACGCCAAAGTTAGTCGACCGCTTTTGTGCGCTAGTATCGGCCCTCTAGTACTAGACTAACCAAACTAATTTATTTCAGGATTGAACCGTTTTCCACAAATTTCTTCATTGCTGTTGACACAGCGTTGTCACATAATCTCCGCGATTACCTACTGGGAAGGATACCGTTTTGATTTATGACGATTGTTTATTCAGCAACGTATTACATTTAGAATTCTACAAAGGAATGGTCGTTTTCGTTTGTTATTTTGTTTCATACATAACATAATCGCTCTTTAAATAGGTAACTTAATAGAATTGCATTGTGTGGATATTTATAAAATTGTTTTCGTGAACTTTCACATCCCTATCGTACAATAATTAATATGAAAAATCAAAATGACTTTTAATTATTAAAATGAAGTATTGGTTCTTTTATATTTCACACGTAATTTTTTTGTTGAAATTTTTCAATTGTTAAACTGAACAAGGAATTCATACTATTTATGAAACAACTAAAATCAATTTATTAAGTTTTATGTTTTATCCATAATAAAAGCGCTTTACTATTTACACCTATTTTCACGGTAACATTGCATTGTTCCCGGATTAACAAACCGGTTAACAAATGGTTGTGCCTTTACCTGAGTGCAAATGGTATTTTGAAATAAATATAGACCCCCTTTAGCGCATTAACAAAAATATAATTACTTTCGTTAATTCCATAAATAGAAAAATAAATACGTCAGTTTCACATGAATTATCGACATTGCTGGTTCTTGTAAGTTTGGTTTGCGATTTCGTAATTACTGTTGGTCGTTTTTGTTATTGTTTTATTTTATACATTTATATCGTTGTTGTTGTTGTTGTTGTTATTTCGGAATGGCACCGTCCAAAGCTACATGCGTTTACTTCGATTGTAAACGAAATCGTTCTACTTATCCAGAGTTGAGTTTTTTCCGTTTCCCTCTGGATCCCGCAAGAAGTAAGAAATGGTTTGAGAACTGTGGAAATGCGGAACTTGGTGGATTAAGTTTGGAAGAACTGAATAAAAAAACAGTGTGTGGTATGCATTTTTCAACAAATAGTTTTGTGAACACATTGCGTAATGGGTTAGTGCACAACGCAATCCCCTTGAATTATAATAAAGATTTAGACCTTACTAATCAAGAAGTGGAACGATTAGTGACAGTGCCTTCACCTGAAAAAATACTTTTGAATCGAGAATCTAGTGTCAAAACGTATATGATTCCGACAATACTACTGGCGTAATTGAAGATTATGACGTGTTCCAAAGTTTACAGGTACATGATACACGTTATCTGCATTTATTAATCCAAAGTGTATGGATGAACACATTATTTTATATCACGGTTTTGAGATTGAACATATTAGAACACATTGCTTATATACCTACACTGTGTCTCTTGAATTTCTGGACATAGGGAATTTCCATGTTAAAATAAACTATTGTAAATATTGGCTCCCGTAATTATTTTACAGTAAAATGTCAAATGTAAAAATTCTTAAAAAAAAAGGCTGCTTCTTATATTACAATTGCATTTACATTTGGTTCATCCGTTTTCGAGAAAATTAGGAAAAACTTAAGGGCTTTTTCGTAACCGGTAACGTTAATAAGCCATGTAAGTGTCAGGATAAATACAATAAGGAGCACTAATAAAATAGGTCTTTTATAAACAAGAAGATGATATTCTAAATAAACAAATTAATTATGAAAATTGGAAAATAAATAACAAAAAAAAATCATTTCTACTATTTGATCAAGTGTTCAAATAAATCTCCGTTTGCAACTAAACAATATTCTTCAATGGTGCAATAATTCATTTTTATAAACAAATTTTTCGTTAAAAAGTAATAATCTGTCCCAAATAAAGTTTTAATGATGAATGAATTATTTTTGAACAATGAATGATTTGCAATGATAATTAATAATTATTGTTAGCATTGTCTGTCTAAAGCAAAGCAACCTCGACCAGTTACGAAAAAGCCCTTAAGTTTTTCCTAAATTTCTCGAAAACGGATGAACCAAATGTAAATGCAATTGTAACATAAGAAGCAGCCTTTTTTCCTTAAGAAGTTTTACATTTGACATTTTACTGTAAAATAATTAGTGGAGCCAATATTTACAATAGTTTATTTTAACATGGGAATTCCCTATGTCCAGAAATTCAAGAGACACAGTGTATGTGAAGTTAGCCATAAATTTCATCCATAAATTTTTTTTCGTTTTTCCTAAAAATTTCGATAAAACCTATAAAACAATAATCCAAAACTATAAGCGGAATGATTAAATACACATTTTCCACTTATTTAAATAAACGCTTATGCGATCTCCTGGTCAAGGCATGAGCAAATTCTTTATGGATGATATGTGGGCAGCCTTTTAAATTTTTGTCAAATCCTGGAACAGTACATAATAATCATAACATATCCAAAATTGGGATGTAATTATTTTTATAAGTCCAAATGAATTTGAATTTGGTGTTTTCGAAATCGAAATTTAGTATGTTATGTAATATTATGTACTCTTCGAGGCTTTGAGAAAACAAATTTAGAAAAAAGTTGTCCTACATATCATCCATAAACAATTTGTTCATGCGCGTTTACTGAATTTTGATCCCGAAATACACCAAATTCAAAGTCATTTTCTGGGCTTATAAAAAATAATTACATCCCAATTTTTGGTTATGTTATGTATTATTATGTACTCTTCGAGGATTTGACAAAGAAATAAAAAAAAACCTGTCCCACATATCATCCATAAAGAATTTGTTCATGCGCCTTGACCGAGGAGATCGCGATAAGCGTTTAATTTGAAATAAGTGGAAAATGTGTGATTTATATCAATATTCCTCTTTATATGTTTTGGATTACTAATTTTTTTATAGGTTTTTATCGAAATTTTTCGGAAAAACGAAAAAGAAATTTATGGATGAAATTTATGGCTAACTTCACACAGGTTGCTTATATTTGCATAAACTATTTATAAAACTAAAAATAATTTAATTCTAGATAATATCATTATCAATTTTATGAAATACATAAATAAAGATTATTATAAGTTTTTGTTATGAACACATAAGTTCAAAAGTAAATATGTAATTAAAACTAACTTTTTATTCATGTATTTAATAACACTAATAGTTAGGGCCCTACTCTACTGTCTTTAATATGCCATCGATATGCCGACTACAAAGAAAAGAAAAATACAACATGCCATTCCGGTTACCACTCTGCAAGCTCGCGTTCAATGTTTACGTAAAAAAATGATGGCAAAGAATTCGTGCATTATACGCTTGAGAAAAAGATTGAAGACATCATTCTTACAATTGACTGACGGATTACCACACATTGTGAAAGTGTTTGTTATGATGCAGGTTAATCATAAACGTAAATGTGCATGGACTAAACAAGAGAAAAACCTTGCATTGAGTCTATATTATAAATCTCCGGATTTATATTTATTCATGAGGGAAAATTTAAAGTTCGTGTTACCATCAAAACGTACAATAAGTACGTGGCTTCGAATGACTGAGTTGTGTGCTGGAACAGATACCCATATGTTCATAAACTTGAAAGACAAAGTAAAAACCATGACAACAGACGAAAAGGAATGCGTTTTATTAATAGATGAAATGAGTATCAAAAAAAGCTTGGACTACAACTCAAGAAACGATTTCATCGAGGGTTTTCAAGATTATGGCCATCTGGGCAGAGAAAATAAAATTGCATCACAAGCGTTGGTGTTCATGGTTCGAGGTTTAATAAATAAATGGAAGATTCCTATCAGCTATTATTTATCCGCAACGTGTATAAAACATAATGTGTTAAAACGCTTTATTATCAAAAATATTGAGGCATTACAAGCTGTAGGGTTAAATGTCCGAATAGTGATAGGGGACCAAGCAGCTAGTAACCGAGCTGCCTTTCATAATTTATATGTGACAGAAGATACGCCATTTTTTTATGTTAATGGCAAAAAAATATTTGCCATGTATGATGTTCCACATCTAATCAAAAGTGTCAGAAATAATTTGCTAGCACATGATATATTTGTGGAAGGGAATAAAGTTTCTTGGGATGACATAAAAACTTGTTATGATGTAGACAAACAGTGTAAAACTGCTCGGGTGCTTCCAAAATTAAGTGATTTCCATCTTGCTCCGAACACATTTCAAAAGATGCAAGTGAAATATGCAACGCAAATATTTTCAAAATCTGCATACGCAGCAATTAGGACTTGCGTAAAAAGTGGCCAAATTACTAGTGTTCTACATACTGCCAAATTTTTGGCAAATATGAATGATTTGTTTGACGTTTTAAACAGTCGTATTTTAAATAGTTCAAACCCCTACCAAAGTGCTCTGTCTGTAAAGAAACCTTTTCTGGAATTATTTCTGGGTGAGGCGGTGGAATGGATTTCGACGTGGAAAACGTACACTAAAACACAGAAAGTTCGTGATGGCATCTATTGTTTTAGTGGACTAATCTTATCTATTAAAGCCATTTTGCAATTGTGGCAAGATTTGAAAAAAGATGGTTTCCAGTTCCTCTTAACGAGCCGATTAAATCAGGATCCGTTAGAAAATTTATTTTCAACAATTCGTCGTAGAAGTGGAAATAATTCAAATCCTACTGCAAAAGCATTTCGACAATCCTTGCAGTGGAATATAATGATTAGATTTTTGAAGCCACCGGAAAATTCCAACTGTGAAATCGATGAAGATATTAATATGGAGTTGCAAAATGAATGTTTATTAGGAACCGAAGTTGGCACAAAACATACCGAGTGTGGTGATGGTGAAGATGAAAAGGGAACTTATATAACAGATTGTGAAAGCGAGACTGTACTTTCTGTAAATAGTGTAACTTTAGAAGAATGTGCGATTACATATGTGGCCGGGTACGTTGTTTACAAAACACAAAAAAAATTTAATTGCAAACAATGCGAAGAATTATCTGTGGAAGATATTTTAAGTAACAAAACTAATCTACTTTTAATAGAAAAGGACTATTCTAAAGAAAGTGTTAAGTATTTAAAAAAACCTTCCAATCTAGTCATACAACTTCTGTAGCATTAGAAGCATTTGAAAATTACTTTTCCCAGCATAAAGAAAAACATAACTTCAAAAAAAATTTAATTGATAAATGTACAAAAAAAGTGAATGCATTGAATCCCGAGTGGCTAAATATCAATTATTCATGTCACGAACATAGATTATTTTTTATACAGCATTCGATATTATGTAAACTGAATAAAACTTTAAAGTGGATTTCACAAGACCTTAGAAGTGTAGGTGCTTCAAAAGAAACAAATCACAAAAATTAATGCATTTGCAACATTTGTAAATCTAGTAAAAACGTTTTTCTTAATTTTATTATTAATGTGTGAGTATTTAATTAATTTGTCACGCAATTTATTGAATTTCTTGCTTTTTATATTTTAAAGCAGTGTACAGATAATGCCATTTCTAAATTTCAATTGATTTGCGTAATTTGCGTTCTATTTGTGCAGTATTGTGCATTTTAAATTTTCTTTCGATGAAAGTGCTTATTATTTGTTGTTTTTTTAAAATAAATTCTTAGAACATTTGTTTGACGTTTTTTAATGCTTAAGATAATTTACTAAATCTGTTTGATTGAGAATAGGGAAGAAATCAGGGTTCTAAAATTTTATGTTCTGTAATCGTCCCTTTTCAGGTAGTAGTAAAAAAATATGCATACACAATTTAAAGCATTGTCCTAATAAAAGGCTTCTTTTAAGTCTGACAATATTGCCTGTTAACAACTTGTACTTAAGACAGGTAAATATTCGACATATACTTTACATCTCTCTCTTACAGTAGGTTGTAAGATGCTGTTTCTTTTCATGCTAACTATCCGTACCTCTAAAATTGTAAATTTTTTGTTAGGCAACACACAATACTCGACTACTTTAAATCCCAATACATTGCTCCTCTTCCCTATTGTATACTCTTTGCTGGTAGTACTTATTGTGAGTGGATATGATGTAAAAACAGCAAGATGACATAATGAAGTTTTTACATTTGGCAGTTAACAACATGCCAGATAGTAATGACAAGGCATCGAAAGTTCGCCCATTGATGGACAAATTAAAGAATACATTTTTGCCACATTTTATACCCGGAGAAGACATAAATTATGATGTATTGATGGTTAAGTATTTCGTAAGGCACAGCTTCAAACAATTTATTAGGGGAAAACCGATACCAGGGCAAAAATCGTCGTAGCCTTGAAAGTGATGAAGTACTTTATGGAAAAGCAACTGTGCCATTGGTATCAATGTTGAGAGAATTTCCCAATAATAAAAAGTACTTACTGTATGAATTATACACTGATAATTTATTTACCCGCATGCGAGATTGCGGTATTTATTGTACTGGAGCGAAAACCGCTTACGTAAAGAATACCGTTGACCGAGAAAAATTTTACAAAAAACCGACAGACGATCACCGTTACACTTGGGACCGAGAAAATGGGATATATTTCGTTCGTTGAATTGACAATAGCACCGTCACTGTACCTTCTACTTGCTTTGGACTTGAACCTACCTCTTATGTAACAAGGTTTTCTAAAAGTGAAAAGAAAATTATAAAAGTTTCTCGTCCTAACTTGACTGGGAAGTACTGACCTTATGGACATTGCTAGACATCAAATTTCTATTCGCTCTAAAAAATAGTGGTGGTGCCTTTTTTCGTACATGCTGGATATAAGTATCCACAACGCATGGTACCTTTATAATAAAGCAAATCCTGAGCAGTAGCTGGAATTTCGAAGAAATGCTGCAATTACTTATCTTTTAAAGTACGGTATACCGGTAAAAGGGCCTGGCACTCCTCTCAGTTTTATCGAGTGGTTTGGGAAACAGGGTAGGTGACGATGTCAGATATGACAGAATTGATTATTTGTTGACATATGTATCCAACATGAAGAGAAGACGATGTGCATATGAAAAATGCAGCTCAAGCAAGAGGACGATGTGCTCAAATATAACTCGGGCCTTTGCGTGGATGGTAACTATAGAAAATAAAACACAGCATTCTATTTAGTTGTATGTTGTGAGAATAAATAATAAATATATGCTATCATATCTTCCTTGTGTTACATATAAGTCACACCATGTTTTGTAAAGATTTAAATATTTTAAAATAAAAAAACTTTTATTTTTCCTTTCCGGGAACACTGCTGTTTTTTTGCAAAACATAGAAAATAAAGATTGTATAGCCCTCTATACTTACAGATATATGTGTAGGTCTCAAACACTTCTAATACATTGTTTGTAAAATATTCTCAATCATGTGCTTATAGTTATGTAATAGTGTGTTTTTGAAAAACTTTCTTTAAATAAGAAAACAAAAAAAATGAATGGTGTGTCATCTGGAGCAAATGGTAGTAGAACATTTCTAGTGATCATTATTCATTGTAAAATTGTATAGAATTTATCTGTTCGTTGGGCGTATGTGGATAATTACCGTTGGGTAATTGGTCACCGTATACTGCTTAAAAAAAAGGAGCAAATAAAAAAGTTCCGAATCTTTCAGCGTTAACTGTATCATGAAAATCAACATAGCCACTGAAGCACTTTGAGTGTAAACTTGTCTCCTCATGAGGATTATCTATAGCCCATATTTGTAATTTATTGTAGTAGGACAATACCGTTAGTAGTGAATGCTACATCGTCTGGGGCACGATTTGACCATGATTATGGTATTACTCAAGAGAACAATACAATTGCCTACAAGGTGCGGTCAAGGTCGAAACAAACAGGCCCCGTTGCTGACGACTATGCAAGGAATGAATGGCGAGTCGGTACGTGGAATGTTAGAGGTATGTATGGTAAAGAATTTGAAATTGCGAATGTAATGTACGAAACCTTGATATTCTATGTGTATCGGAGGTAAAGCGCAAAGGAAGTGATGTTGTGGAGATGGAGGATGGCAGCCTAACACAATGGTCAGGAGTTGAGACTGAAGTGCATGGCGCAAAAGGAGTTGGGGTGATCGTAAGTGAAAGAGCGAAAAGATGTGTTAAACAGTACGAAGTGGTATCTCCCCGGGATGTATGGGTTAGAATGAAAGTGGAGTTTCTAAGAATTTTTCCTCTTGCATGCTATGCACCGGTGAATGGAGAAAGAGACCAGAAGCGTGAGAACTTCTGGAATGAAGTAGAGAACGTGTTGAACGTATGTAAGCTAAACGAAAACGTGATGATAGTCGAATACGTGGGCGTACAGAGAGAACATACTGAACGCGTTCTAGGAAAGTCTAAAAGTATGATAGACATGATAGTGTATGAAGAACGGCTTAGAATCCTGCTGAAAGACACAAAACTAATGCGCGGATCGCAGCGTGGATCGGACCACTTTTTATTTGTATCGAGAATGTGTTTAGGGCAAAAGTGGGTCTGGAGAAGGAAAGCAAACGTCAGCGAACGTCCAGAATTAGGATAGAGTAAAGGATTGAATGTGAATGAAACAGTGTGGAACGAACAAATAAAAGACACTGACGCTGAAAGTGCATCGATAAGCGTGAAAAACTGTGTTTTTAATTGTGCCGTGCGGATATGTAGGAGAGCGACTGTAGGTAGACAGAAAAAAATGTGCTTGGTAGAATGAGTCAAGAAGGCAGTATGTAAGAAAAAAGATGCGTACATGACAATGATTGCTGCAAAAAATGAGACTGAGAAAAAGCGATTGTATGAGGTGTACAGATTAAGAAACAAGGAAGCGAAGGAGGCAGTGAGAATAAGTAAAGAGCAAGTGATGGCTGTGGAAGGAGAGAAAATGCAGAATGATTTTGAGGGAAACAAAAAACTCTTCTGGAAATGGGTCAAAAATACAAAACGTAGCCCAGAATAGAACTCTGCAGGAGTAATCAATATGAGCAACGAAATAGTATGGGACGATTGTGAAGTGAGGAAATGCTAGCAAGAATATTTCGGTAAGCTGTACAGTAGTGAGGAGAATGTAGAAGGAATGATGAATGAAACTGAGAAGGACATTGGGATAAATGAGATAGAGAAAACGGTAGGAAGGTTGAAAAACGGTAAGAGAGCAGGCGTAGATGAAATCACTGGTGAAATCCTAAAGTGTGGGGGTGCAAAGATTATACAAACATTGTGTGAATTATACAATGTATGTTTTATGTGCGGAGGGAGGGATTGGAAGAGAGCGATCATTGTATCACTGTATTAGGGCAAGGGGAGCAAGAGTGATTGTAAGAACTACAGAGGAGTAAGTTTGCTCAGCGTGTCTGGTAAAGTATTTGGAAGAATACTGATTGATAGAGTACGAGAAACTACACAAACTAAGATTTGGGATGTGCAGGGTGGCTTCATGCCAGGGAGAGGATGTGTCGACCAGATGTTTGCTCTCCAGCAAGTGATCGAAAAGTGTTTAAGAGTAAAAAGGAAGATGTACTGTCCGTTTGTAGATCTGGAGAAAGCATACTACAGAGTGAATAGGGAGAAGCTGCAGGAAATATTAAATAAATATGGGGTAAATAAAGGTCTAATAAATACAATAAGGGCAGTTTACAATGGTAGTCGGGCATGTGTTACGATGAGAGGAGGTGTGAATGTATACTTTAATATTGAGCAAAGAGTGCGCCAAGGCTGTGTGATGTCACCGTGGTTGTCCAATGTATAGATGGATAAATGTGTTATATAAGCATGTACGGATACAAATGGTGTAATGGTTGGTGCCGTAAATGAAAGAATTCTGGTGTATGCAGGTGACAGTCTTATTAAGTGACTGTGCGGATGAGGTACAAATTGCTCTGAGGAAGTTTGATACAATGTGTGAGAGCATGGACCTAAAGGTAGACGTGCACAGAACTTAGATTGTGGTGTACAATTGGGAAGGTGTAAAGGAGAGTAGAGTATATACCTTGCAAAATGAAATTGTGGAGCCAGTGGACAAGCTGGTATATCTGGGTAGAATGTTTACTGCTGATGGTACAATGGATGACGAGATTAGGAGAAGGGTCAATGCTGGAAGGAAAGCGATTGGAAGTATGTGGACGATAATGAGAAACGAAAGCATGGGCGAAACGAGCAATCTAGAATAGCGTGTTTGTCCCGTCAGCACTAAATGGAAATGAGACATGGGTATGAGTAGTATAGCAAGGCTGGTTCTGACTCACTTTTGTCACTAGATTTGGAAAAAGTCACCAGAAAAGTCACTAGATTTCAAGGTTGGTAACATTGCCTGCTTCAAGGTCACCGCAGGCCACGTGGTAGGTTGGTAACCCTGTCTTTTTTCAAGGCCACCTGGTAGGAAAGGTTTGTCGAGTCTCTTCAAGGTCATGCTCGCACGTTCCCTTCAAGGTCATATGCTCCGTACATTATTCCTCAAGGTCAGTAACTAGATTTGAAAAAGTCACTAGAAAAGTTACTAGATTGTTTTTCAAGGTCATTGAAGCAGATTGTCCACGTCAATTGTAGGTTATCCCACACATTACCTGCATCTATTCCTCAAGGTCATTGTCTACGTACGTGGTTTCCAAGGTCATCACATTGCCTACGTAAAAACTAAAGGCCCTAGTCTTCAAAGACAGGGTCACCAATCAATTCTCTGGCTGAGTGTTAATTGGTCACGCCCCTCAGGAAGTTCATTGAGCTCTGTCTCAATCATTGTTTCAAGGTCATCAAGCAATTCTTGGAAGTTTACTATGGTCACGCCCCCCAGTAAAATGCCCTCAAGTGGTTCCGCTCCCCAAAACAGGTAGCCGTTTCCTAAAAACAGGTAGCCGTTTCCTAAAACAGGGGGTCCGTTTCCCAAAACAGATAGCTGTTTCGCAACACAGGTAACCGTTTCCCCCCATTTTAAGGTCACACCTATGAGAAAAGAACAAAAGCGATTCATTGTTCTGTCATGGTTCCTAAAAATAGATTGTTATCCAGCTATCCCAACCATTTCAGGCTCAATCCTAGGAAATTAATTTTCAAGAACAAAGGGGATCCATTGTTCAGGCCGACGCTTCAAAGTCTATGCTTACAATTTTCAAGGTCACACCTTTGAGAAAAGAACAAATACGATCCATTGTTCCGTTATAATTTCTAAAAATAGATTGTTGTCTAAATACACCTCAATTCTGAGAAATCAACTTTCAAGAACAAAGGCGATCCATTGTTCAAGGCGACGTTTCAAGGTCTATGCTTATAATTTTCAAGGTCACACCTCTCATAAAAGAACAAAGGCGATTCATTGTTTTGGCTGAGTCATAGCTTCTGAAATTCTGAGAAATCAACTTTCAAGAACAAAGGCGATCCATTGTTCAGACTGATGCTTCAAGATCATCTAACAAGTAAAATATTTTTTATAAAACTTATAATTTATTAACCGCAATATTCATCTATATCTAAAAAGTCGATTTAAGTAAATATAGATATTATGGGAAGTTTGATGTATTGTCACCCAAAATTTTGTAATACCTTTGCTGCAATTTTATTTATTATTTGTTTTTCACATTCAATTTCCTCCAACTGATTTTCGTTTAATGTGGTCCACGCCACATCATCATCTTTCCTAATAGGTATTTTCATCGCTTGATTATAATGTTTACTAGCCATACATTCACCTTTCCTGAAAGCCTTCATATCAGGATCTGAGATCCTTTTACTTTGAGACATTGTTCGAGACTTATTACAAACCTAATCAAGCCTTGCTAAGCATGCTTCAAGCTCATCAAGCAATTCATGGAAGTTTACTTTGGTCAGGCCCCCCAGAAAAGAGCCCTCAAATGGTTCCGTTCCCCAAAACAGGTAGCCGTTTTCCAAAACAGGTAGCTGTTTCGCAACACAGGTAGCCATTTCCCCCCCAAGGTCACACCGAGTTATAAAAATAGATTGTTATCTAAATACACCTCAATTCTGAGAAATCAATTTTCAAGAACAAAGACGATCCATTGTTTAAGCCGACGCTTCAAAGTCTATGCTTACAAATTTCAAGGTCACACCTCTTATAAAAGAAAAAAGGCGATCCATTGTTCTGGTCGAGTTATAATTTCTAAAAATAGATTATTATCCAGCTACCCCACCGTTTCAGGTCTGTGAAATCAACTTTCAAGAACAAAAGCGATCCATTGTTCAAGCCGATGCTTCAAGGACATATAAGTCGCAGTGTGTTAAAATCAGTCGGTTAGTAAGTTGTTAAATATGGAATTAGCAGGGTTAAACCAAAGCACCTATTGCATGTGACCTAGAGATATCGAAAAATATAAAGTTATTAATGTCACAGTAATCAATACGAAGTATGGTGAACGTATAGTGTTAGAAACAGGGGAGTTTAAATGTGTTTTACCTCAGCGCTTTTACGAGTATTTCAAAGAAGAAGAAAATCGAATTGAGGAAGACAAAACGATGCTAAATGCAAAGGATGTATTCATGAGTAGTCTGGGTGCAGTCGAAAAAACGACAATCATAACATTTAGTGCATCCAACCATTTCGATAATAATGTTTAGTCGTAGTGCAGTTGTGGAAAAGTCATGCAAGAAGCAATAAAATCACTCCTGGAACGATCTGGAGGTTCACTGCCGGATACTTCATAATTCTGTAGTAACAATGTGATGATTAAAAAATAAAGACTAAGTGTTGTGAATATGGTGTTCTTTTTCAAGTTAAAGATACGTGGATTTCACCAGCTACATCCACCATTTGCTTTAAGTTTCAAGGTCACGCCATATTACAATTCAGAGAAATAATTTTCATGTCCGATCTTATCCGATCTTACCCATATCTTAACCCCGAATGCAACTGGTGCATCTATATAAGGAGAGTGAAACCATGATGAATAATTTTACGGTAAACCTAAGGTGCTGTGAAGAGCAATTAGATATTAGTTAAAGTTATAAATAGATGTCTGACACTTGCACAAAAGGGAAACTTATGCGTCGAATTGTGCGGCTTAATTAAACTACACATGCGTTCTTGTGCATTTAAAATTCTGAAATTGTGTTTTCAAAATTGTGCATATGTTTTGCGAGTACTCATAAGTAGGTACCGGGTCATGCAACAGAGACGATGATTGTAATAGTTGATGTACAGGACAAAACATGTATTTACACCCAAAGAGTTAGCAATATACAATGGAAATCAAGCTGCCCATTTTGTGTTCAAACCACCATTTCCTTGGCACGTCTTTCAACGACAAGCCATCTGGTTAATCAATAATCATCACTGCATCAAATGGGGATCTGGATATACCTCTATACATCTCTTTCCACATATACTTCGTGAACTAATATCGATAACGTTAAAGGGCGAGAAAAAGCCGATTACATTCGAAAATATTCAGACAGTCCGTTATAGAAATTGAAGAGCGACCAGCTATACCCAAAATAAAAACAACTTGTTTCTTTCATACACAAACCACTTGTAATTGTGCTTTGACGATTGTACACTTTTTATACAATAACTGTGTAAGACAATAGAAGTAAAAGGTTTATGAAATGTGTGTGCTGATAGGGGTTATAAATAAAGGGGAAAAGTTTGTAATATTTACAATAAAATGCTATTATACTAAGTGTATTATTTCATGTAAAAGCCCTCTATTTCTATGGTTCTACCCCACCCTATCCATCTAGGGAAACAATGTTAAGGAATCAAGTCAACTTTTAGCATTCCTTGGAGGTAAAATTCTGGGAAATAGCAAATAAGCGTTCCTATTACTGAATTCTAACAATAGAATCAGATCGTGGAAACAAGAGGATTTTTGTCTATGCTAAACGTATATCAAGGTTCCTGTATTGGCTAAATATTATGCTTACAGTATCTGGTTGTGTGGTTGGAAATTTTCAAGGTCTCCAAGCAATTTAATTGTCAAGACCATATGTGTTAAACTACAGGCTATCCCGATCTTATCCGACCTCATCCGATCGAAATGTAGTCGAGTCAAGGTGTTAAATCAACCTGAAGGACCAATTCTGAACGGGTCATGGAAACAAGAAGAATGATGGGGTCATTGTCTATGTTAATATCAAGGTTCTTGACTAAATTTTAATAAAAAGATTATACTTACGTAGGCTCATATTTCCCCAAGAACCGGATCCGGTTCCCAAATACAGATAACCGTTTCCCAAAACAGGGGAGCCGTCACTCAACACAGGCTAAATTGAACTAGGTCAAAACCATTTACCTCAGAAATCTAAACATGGAATCTGGTCGTGAGGGGTTAAAGTTTATTGCATCTGCTTAGAAATCCCAATTCGTGGAAGTATGAAGGCTGCATCCAAGTACAATTCTTAGAAATCTGAAAGTAGGTCAAGGTACTGATAGAATTAGTTTTACATTATAGAAAAAGTTGGATAATCCGCTTAAATCACCTACTTTGGGGGAATTTCTTATGGGCCAAGGTACTGATAGGGGGTAGTTTCTATACTATGGAAAAAGGTGGATAATCCCCTTAAATAACCTACTTTTAGGGGTAAAGGGCAGCTTTTCCAATAGTTATAGGTACTGTGTCAACGAGGCTTATCATCCAGGGGTGCTTTAGATAAATTCTGACCCCGAGAAAAATGATGTTTTGATGAACTTAGGATTCTGCGCCGCCTTTGAGAAGAAGAATGACTTTTTATGTTTGAAAAAAGCTGGAATAAAAAGTAGTGTTGGAAACCATGATTGAGTGTTAGGGTTTAAAAGTCCTCATTGTGTGTGTGTGCAAGAATCAGTATACTCTTGATTAGCAGCAATGGCGAAACTAGTAGTACGTAAGGTAGAAAGGGAAAGTACAGAAAAAGTAGTAAGTGTGGAGGAGCAAAAGAAGAGGTTGGAGACGTTAATAAAGCAAATAAAAGAAGTAAAACTCGATTTGAAGTGTTATATACTGAAAACAAAAATGATGAAGCAGTGTATTAGTAATGAGCAATATGTAAAAATAGTGCAGCCAAGTAGAAGCATGAAATGTTGGGAAGTATAATGTTGGAAACGGACGAGTTTAAATGCATATTACCTCAACGCTTTTACAAGTATTTTAAAGAAGACACTGCTAAACACAAAGGGTGTGTTTATGAGTAGTGTGGGTGCAATTGGAAAACTAGAATCATTTTACAGAACTGTGCAAAGGGTGTGTAAAATGTTGTTATAAGTATCTCACAATTATATGTATTAGGTTTATGTAACTGTGTAATTAAAAAATTACGACTTTAAGTATTGTGAATATGTTGTTCTTTTAAGTTAAAGAGACGTAGACAGTAAAATAACTTCAAAAAGCTTTTGTAGTACTAGGTCTCATTATTATCTTCTCCAACCCATAATGGTTAAACAACTCCTTATTGGCTCTGCATATCTATGTTTGGGTGCGGTTCGATAAACGTCTACCTAGGCTTTTATCTGATATCGACCTTCTTCCTCCAAATGAGAAGGCGATACATATGTGCTTTATCGAAACACTGAATTAGGGAAATGTAATCTCCCACAAGGAAACGGAACCCCTGACGTACGTTGGAACAGGCTTTAAAGAGGTGAAATTGGAATATACAACGTATAAAAAAAGATTTATTGGAAAAGATCAATGACAGCTATATAAATTGCAGTATAGAAAGGGAGTTATATAGATTTGAATTTGGTGTACTACGTCTATATAAAATCTAAGCGATTTTTACAATAATATTCTTGATTGGCTGTAAAAATAAAAAACTTAAAGAAATTACAGCAGAGGGCCGAAAGAGTTGTGTTAGTTATTTCATTATTATTTCATTAAAACGTAGTTTAATTTAAAGAATAGCATTTTCGACTGCTCAGCATGTGCGTGGGTGTGTGCATATGCGTGTCTCTGTGCCTGTGTGCGCGTGTGCGTGAATACATGTGTGCGTGTGCGTGTGTGCGTGTGTGCGTGTGTGCGTGAGTGCGTGAATGAGTGTGTGTGTGTGGTGTGTGTGTGTGTACGTGTGTACGTGCGTGCGTGTGTCCGTGTGTGCGTGTATGCTAGTGTGCGTGTGTCCGTCTGTATGCGTGTGTGTACGTGTACGTATACTTGTGTATGTATTTGTGTGTGCGTGTGCGTGTGCGTGTGCGTGTGCGTGTGCGTGTGCGTGTGCGTGTGCGTGTGCGTGTGCTTGTGCGTGTGTGTGTGTGCGTGTGCGTGTGCGTGTGTCTGCGTCTGCATCTAGGTCTGCGTCCGGGTCTGCGTCTGCGTCTGCTTCTGCGTCTGCTTCAGCGTCTGCGTCTGCGTCTGCGTCTGCGTCTGCGTCTGCGTCTGCGTCTGCGTCTGCGTCTGCGTCTGCGTCTGCGTCTGCGTCTGCTTCTGCGTCTGCGTCCGCGTCTGCGTCTGCTTCTGCGTCTGCGTCTGCGTCTGCGCCTGCGTCTGCCTCTACGTCTGCGTCTGGGTTTGCGACAGCGTCTGTGTCTGCGACTGCGTCTGCGTCTGCGCCTGCGTCTGCGTCTGCGTCTGCGTTTGCGTCTGCGTCTGCGTCTGTGTCTGCGTCTGTATCTGAGTCTGCGTCTGCGTCTGCGTCTGCGTCTACGTCTGCGTCTGTGTCTACGTCTACGTCTGCGTCTGCGACTGCGTCTGCGTCTGCGTCTGCCTCAGCGTCTGCGTCTGCGTCTACGTCCGCGTCCGCGTCCGCGTCCGCGCGCCCGCGTGTCCGCGTGAGTGTGTGTGTCCGCGTGTATGCGTGTCCGCGTGTGTGTGTGTGCGCGTGTGTGTGAGAGTGTGTTTGTGCGTGTGTTTGTGTGTGTGTGTGTGCGTGTGTACGTGTGCGCGTGTGCGTGTGTCCGCCTCCGCCTCCGCGTGCCCGAGTGTCCGCGTGTCCGCGTATCCGCGTGAGTGTGTGTGTCGTCGATGTATGTGTCGTCGTGTGTGTTGTGTGTGTGTGTGTGTGTGTGCGTGTGTGTGTGTGTGTGCGTGTGTGCGTGTGTGCGTGTGTGCGTGTGTGCGTGTGTGCGTGTGTGCGTGTGTGCGTGTGTGCGTGTGTGCGTGTGTGCTTGTGCGCGTGTGAGCATGTGTGCGTGTGAGTATGCGTGTGCGTGTGCGTGTTCGTGTGCGTGTGCGTGTGCGTGTGCTAGTGTGTGTGCGTGTGCATGTGCGTGAGCGTGTGCGCGTTTGCACGTGTGTGCGTGTGCGTGTGCGTGTGCGCGTGCGTGTGTGCGTGTGTGTGTGTGCGTGTGGGGGGGGGGGGGTCAGAAGATTATTATAAAAGTTTAAAGGGTTTACCGTTATTATCCATTCGTAGCTCAACTCGCATTTTTCTTACTATCAAACATTTCTAATACCTTATTTATGAAATATCCTCAATTTCGTGCTGATAGTTATTTAATAGTGTAGCTGCTTCTTTAAATAAGGGAATAAAAGCGTCTGCGTCTGCGTCTGCGTATGCATCTGCGTCTGCGTCTGCGTCTGCGTCTGCGTCTGCGTCTGCGTCTGCGTCTGCGTCTGCGTCTGCGCCTGCCCCTGAGTGTGCGTATGCGTGTGCGTCTGCGTGTGCGTGTGCGTCTTCCTCTGCGTCTGCGTCTGCATCTGCGTCTGCGTCTACGTCTGCATCTGCGCCTGCGCCTGCGTGTGCGTCTGCGTCTGCGTCTGCGTCTGCGTCTGCGTCTGCGTCTGCGTGTGCGTGTCCGAGTGCGTGTGCGTGTGCGTGAGCGTGTGCGTGTGCGTGTGCGTGTGCTTGTGTGTGTGCGTGTGCGTGAGTGTGTTTGGGGGGGGGGGGGTCAGAAGATTATTATAAAGGTTTAAAGGGTTCATGGTAATCATCCATTCGTAGCTGAACTCGCATTTTTCTTACGATCAAACATTTCTAATACCTTGTTTATGAAATATCCTCAATTTCGTGTTGATAGTAATTTAATGGTGTAGCTGTTTCTTTAAATAAGGGAATAAAAGCGTCTGAGTGTACGTCTGCGTATGCGTGTGCCTCTGCGTCTGCGTCTGCGTCTGCACCTGCGTCTGCGTCTGCGTCAGCGTCTGCATCTGCGTCAGCGTCTGCGTCTGCGTCTGCGTCTACGTCTGCGTCTGCGTCTGCGTCTGCGTCTGCGTCTGCGTCTGCATCTGCGTCTGCGTCGGCGTCTGCGTCTGCGTCTGCGTCTGCGTCTGCGTCTGCGTCTGCGTCTGCGTCTGCGTCTGCGTCTGCGTCTGCGTCTTCGTCTACGTCTTCGTCTGCGTCTGCGTCTGTGTCTGCGTCTACGTCTGCGTCTGCGACTGCGTCTGCGTCTGCGTCTGCCTCAGCGTCTGCGTCTGCGTCTGCGTCTACGTCCGCGTCCGCGTCCGCGTGCCCGCGTGCCCGCGTGTCCGCGTGAGTGTGTGTGTCCGCGTGTATGCGTGTCCGCGTGTGTGTGTTGTGTGTGAGAGTGTGTTTGTGCGTGTGTGTGTCTGTGTGTGTGTGTGTGTGTGCGTGTGCGTCTGTGTCTGCGTCTGTATCTGAGTCTGCGTCTGCGTCTGCGTCTGCGTCTGCGTCTGCGTCTGCGTCTGCGTCTGCGTCTGTGTCTGCGTCTACGTCTGCGTCTGCGACTGCGTCTGCGTCTGCGTCTGCCTCAGCGTCTGCGTCTGCGTCTGCGTCTACGTCCGCGTCCGCGTCCGCGTGCCCGCGTGTCCGCGTGAGTGTGTGTGTCCGCGTGTGTGTGTGCGTGTGTGTGAGAGTGTGTTTGTGCGTGTGTGTGTATGTTTGTGTGTGTGTGTGTGCGTGTGCGTCTGTGTCTGCGTCTGTATCTGAGTCTGCGTCTGCGTCTGCGTCTGCGTCTGCGTCTGCGTCTGCGTCTGCGTCTGCGTCTGCGTCTGCGTCTGCGTCTGCGTCTGCGTCTGCGTCTGCGTCTGCGTCTGCGTCTGCGTCTGCGTCTGCGTCTGCGTCTGCGTCTGCGTCTGCGTCTACGTCTACGTCTACGTCTGCGTCTGCGTCTGTGTCTGCGTCTACGTCTGCGTCTGCGACTGCGTCTGCGTCTGCGTCTGCCTCAGCGTCTGCGTCTGCGTTTGCGTCTACGTCCGCGTCCGCGTCCGCGTGCCCGCGTGTCCGCGTGAGTGTGTGTGTCCGCGTGTATGCGTGTCCGCGTGTGTGTGTGCGTGTGTGTGAGAGTGTGTTTGTGCGTGTGTGTGAATGTTTGTGTGTGCGCGTGTGAGCATGTGTGCGTGTGCGTGTGTGCGTGCGTGTGCGTGTGTGTGTGGGGAGCAGAAGGTTATTATAAAAGTTCAAAGGGTCCATCGCTACCTTCCATTCGTAGCTGAACTCGCATTTTTGTTACTGTCAAACATTTCTGATACCTTGTTCATGAAATATCCTCAATTTCGTGTTGATAGCTATTTAATGGTGTAGCTGTTTATAAAACTCTTTTCTTTAAAGAAGGGAATAAAAGCGTCTGAGTGTACGTCTGCGTATGCGTGTGCGTCTGCCTCTGCGTCTGCGTCTGCGTCTGCCTCTCCGTCTGCGTCTGCGTCTGCGCCTGCGTCTGCGTCTGCGTCTGCGTCTACGTCTGCGTGTGCGTCTGCGTCTGCGTCTGCGTCTGCGTCTGCGTCTGCGTCTGCGTCTGCGTCTGCGTCTGCGTCTGCGTCTGCGTCTGCGTCTGCGTCTGCGTCTACGTCTGCGTTTCCGTCTGCGTCTGCGTCTGTGTCTACGTCTGCGTCTGCGTCTGCGTCTGCGTCTGCGTCTGCGTCTGCGTCTGCGTCTGCGTCTGCGTCTGCGTCTGCGTCTGCGTCTGTCCGCGTCCGCCTGCGTGTCCGCCTGCGTGTCCGCGTGTCCTCGTGAGTTTGTGTCCGTGTCGTGTCAGTGTGTGTGTGTGTGTGTGTGTGTGTGTGTGTGTGTGTGTGTATGTGTCCGCGTGTGTGTGTGTGTGTGTGTGTGTGTTGTGCGTGTGTGTGTCGTGTGCGTTCGTCTGCGTCTGCGTCTGCGTCTGCGTCTGCGTCTGCGTCTGCGTCCGCGCCTGCGTCTTCGTCTGAGTGTGCGTGTGCTTGTGTGTATGCGTGTGCGTGTGCGTGCGTGTGTGCGCGGTTGCACGTGTGTGCGTTTGCGTGTGCGTATGTGCATGCGTGTGCGTATGTGTGTGCGTGTGCGTGTGTGTGGGGGGGGGGGGTCAAACATTTCTAATACCTTGTTTATGAAATATCCTCATTTTCGTGTTGATAGTTATTTAATGGTGTAGCTGTTTGTAAAACTCTTTTCTTTAAATAAGGGAATAAAAGCGTCTGAGTGTACGTCTGCGTATGCGTGTGCGTCTGCCTCTGCGTCTGCGTCTGCGTCTGCCTCTCCGTCTGCGTCTGCGTCTACGTCTGCGTCTGCGTCTGCGCCTGCGTCTGCGTCTGCGTCTGCGTCTG